>CAUYON010034679.1:0-27797 GCA_963573935.1 Arctocebus calabarensis
GGGTGCCTGTAGTCCCAGATACTTGGGAGGCAGAGGCAGGTGACTCGCTTGAGCCAGGAATTGGAGGTTGCTGTGAGCTGTGATGCCACAGCACTCTACCCAGGGTGACAGCTTGAGGCTCTGTCTCAAAAAAAAAAAAAAAAAAAACTATACTTATCAAAACTTTACCTGAAGTTCTTTTTTAAGTTAACATATTTTGGTCTTTTTATAATTTCTTATGCTATAGAAATGCCAAGGATTGGTGGCACCTGTAGCTCAGTAGCTAGTGTGCCAGTCACATACACTCAAGTTGGCGAGTTCAAACCCTGCCTAGGCCTGCCAAACAATAACAACAACAACGACAATTACAGCAACAATAAAATAGCCAGGCACTGTGGCGGGCACCTGTCATCCCAACTACTTGGGAGGCTGAGGCAAGAGAATCACTTAAGTCCAAGAGTTGGAGGTTACTGTGAGCTGTGATGCCCACAGCACTCTACCAAGGGTCAAGGGTGACCTAGTGAAAAAAAAAAACCAGAAATGCCAAGGATTTAATTTTACTACATTATATAATATGAATTTTTCTATTACTTTGAAATGTGATGTGATTTTATAAGTAGATTATTAGGAGTAGAAAAGGAAAAACTCTAGAACAGGGATCAGAGGCTACATAATCGAGTAGAATAAATATGGGCTTTGGAATCACTTGGAACTACATTTAAGCCAATTTAACCTCTCTGATCTCTTCTTCATCCATAAAATGGTAATAATGATACAGGGTTCTTGTAACGATTAAATAAAATAATATATGTACAACACCTTAACTAGTAACCAGAATAAATTATAAACTCAGTGGAAACAAAAATAGTGACAAAATAGACAAGAGCTTTGAAACAGACAAATCTGAGTTCAAATCTGACCTTAGTTCCTCACTGGCTATGTGACTCTGAGCAGATGATTAAGGTTTTGGTTTCAGTTTACTCATCTATAAAATAATACTTCTTATACTGGGGGGCTTGTTACGAGACTATAATATGTGTGTGTCTGGGCGGCACCTGTGGCTCAAAAGTGTAGGGCGCCAGCCCCATATGCCGGAGGTGACAGGTTCAAACCCAGCCCCAGACAAAAACTGAAAAAAAAAAAAAAAAAAAGTGTGTGTCTGAGTCAGCTAGTTACCCAACACATCTCCATTGTCCTTTTCTTTCTTACTATATAGAGAATTCTATATTAGTGAGGGCCACAAAGTACCTAGTTAAAATTCACATTCAAAGTCTCCCTGGCTGGTAAGGTATTCAATGCGATATAAACAGAAAACTAGTACTTCTAGGAAAATTCTCAGTTCAGAAGTATTCCCTCTTTGCCTGCTTCTACCTTTCTTCCTTCTCCCTGTCTAGAATGCAGCCATGATAGCTAGAGTTCCAGCAGTTATTTTGGATGGTTTAGCAACCCACAGAAATTGAAACCATGATGTAAACACTGTGGATCAGGAAGACAGAAAGAACTTGGATCCTTTAATGACTTTAGAGCTACTGTGCCAGCCTTGCCTATTACTGGAATTCCTAAAGTGCCAGAAAAAAAGTTAATCTTTATCTTATTGAAGCCACTATTCTTTGGATTCACAGTTATGTGTCAATAAACCAAATCCTAATATAATTTTCATACAGTACCTAACACAATACCTATCACATAAAGGGGTTCAACAAATGGCAGCTGTGATTACTCTCCCCTAATTCTAGCTCTTAATAGTTACTCAAGTAAACTCTGTATTTCAATTTCTTCATCAAAGGTAATAACATTTACTATGTCTATATAACTGGATTATTATGGGGACCTAACAAATTTCTACCAAACAATACATTATTAATAATCCATCATAATCCTGTCCCTCCTGGACAAATTAATGATTACCATTTATTCACTTATTTGGGGGAAAGAAACTTAGTAAGCTGACAAATATCAATCATGCACCACCATCATGGATGAGTGTTCTTATAGCAACGCTATCATTATTACCACGTTTTAATTTTCCTTGTGTTAGCTGTAGAAACAAGACTCAAACTAGGAGACTCTTTTCTATACCCAAAGCTAAAAGGTCTTTAACCATACATAAAGAATTAAAAACCACAGTTAAAATCACAGCCACAATTCTGCTGTACTTTCACAATAACTACCCCTTAGATAAACTCAAAACCAAGAAGATACTGCCCCATAACACAGTTTAGACAAACATACATCTCTCCCTTCTCACAATGTTTCTAGTGAGACACTCTCATTGGCTGGAAGTTTTTCTTTTTTTTTTTTTACTTTATTCAAATGAATATAAGGGTACAATTGTTAGGTTACATTGTTCTCACTTCCAGGGTAAAGTTTGTAGAAGAGCCCCTTGCCAGGGGGCATGTTATACACCCTCACAATGTGAATATTAGGTTAGATCCCACCTCTTGCCCATCCTCTCTCTGCCATACATCCTCTTCTCTCCTCCCTCCCACTTCCCTCTACCCTTGAACTGGACTATAATAGTGTTTTATCATTTGTAGGGACATGTAATTGCTTATATATTGATTTCATATAAGGATGGAATACATTGGATATTTATCTTTCTATTCTTGCAATCCTTTACTGAGAAGAATGTATTTCAACTCCATCCAGGTAAAAGTAAAAGATATAAAGTCTCTGTCCTTTTTAATGGCTGCATAATATTCCATGGTATACATATACCACAGTTTGTTGATCCATTCATGGGTGAATGAACGCTTAAGTTGCTTCCACAACTTGACAATTATGAACTGAGCTGGCTGGAAGTTTTTAGAAAGTTATAGGAGGTTTTTGGAACATGAGTTAGTGTTACTTCAGGTTTAGGTTTATAAGCTATCTTCCAAAAAGCCTAATTACAAAAGATTCCTGCTCATAATTACTAGACAATTAAAACATTGCAATACTTTTTATATTTAACTTACCACAATAGTATAACCCTCAAATTATAATCACAACTGGTAGGTTGATGAGAGATGAAAGGACTCATAGTTAGCTGACACCTAAATAACAAGTACAATGACACATGCCTCTGATTATTCAATAAGTAACTGTTAACTGGCTAATAAAAGTCAAAGCAAAATCATCCTCTTTAAATTATGAACATTTTTACAGCAATTCAAACTTGTGTCTACAGTGATGAAGTCTCTTTGGTTCAAGTTTCATATGTGTTTCCAGAGGCATTAACTGTGATGAATGCAACTCAAATGGCTCCAAGAAGCCTTACCTGCCATGGTGTACAGATGCAGTAGTGTTTGCACTGATTGGTGCAGGGCAAGAAGAGGCAGGTTGCCCTTGGCTGCCCTGAGAGGTAGATGAACCAATGGTAATGGGTGAGGTAGCAGGAGATGAATTGCGATTGGCTGAAATGTAGGGACTTGTGTGGTCACTACTTCTACCAAATGAAGCACTGCAAAATAGCACACAGTCACTTTCTTCAGGGCATGCTGCTCACCCACCATTTCCCAGTACCACCTTCCCACCCAGAATGTGCTTTCAAAAGGAATGTAGGTAGACCAAGGAGAGGGTATGACAACTGGGAAGTGCAGTGATCAACTCCAGCTAGAGCTGGGTGGCTGGCAGCAAGCAGGCGATCATCCAAAAGAGTGAAGGAATCATCACTCTTTGAAAGATGATCTCTGGTCAAACATCCTCAAGAATGAAAGAATGTGAAGGAAGAGAGATAATATTTAATAAGGAAACACAGGAAAGGAGAATATATCACAAGAACAGAGGCTCAGAAAGGGAAAGAACAGGAAATAGAATAATTTTATTAGAAAAAATAATTCCCAACAAATCCAAGGCAAAAAAATCATGCAACCCCAAATGTCTACCTGACACAGAAATAGCACTGCAAAAGCTAAAGTTGAGACCAGAGAATTTGAGGTTTGGGAACAGAGATTTAAGTTAAAAAGTGAAAAAGAATAAAGATGCTCTGTTAAAGAAATGATTTGGAGAACTGCATTTATTTACCTAAAGCAAAAATGCCTTTGGGAGGACATGAAGCGTTAAGTCTAGAAAGTAATACTGTCTGAGCAATAGAAGACAATTTACTTTTGTTTTAATTGAAGACAGGTAAGAACCATCTCAATTGTAGCAAAAAATTATTTGGGTTAAAATTTCAAAAATATTTCTTGGCTATAATAGTAATGAGATACTAGAAGGGGGTGACCAAAAAAAAAGCTATGAAGCCCAAGGCCATACAAAAGGAATTTCTGCAAGAAGACAGAGCTGAACTAGAAAATGGAAAGTAAACCAAACTTCGGCATAGCCAGCAAATGACAAATTTCTCCTCAGACTTTCTCTTTTAAATGATGATAGCATATGATTCTTTCCTTTGAAAACATCAGAAGACAGGATTTTATAAAATCATAAAGTGATTCAGGATTGTAGCAGAAGAGCTTTAGAAATCCAAATATGAAGCAAGGTGTAGATCTTTTTTCTCAAAAAGTCCTCTCATCATTAAGCATACTTTCCACCCTAAACAGAGGCAGCTCTTCCCTCCTCTGTTCATCATAACTTTGCCAAACTATATCTATTCAACCAAATGCTACTCATCCCATTTGCTAATGATTTGGATCATGAAAATCAACAAAATAACTCCATGCCCGGAAATTAAGTGTCAGGTTTCTCTCTTTCCTATATATAGAATATTATTTTCTTAGAAAATTTTTCTTATTCTTGGATTCAACTATAAAGAATAATGTATTGGGGTAGACCAAGGCCTTAGTCATTAAGACAAACATGTGACAGCCTCATAAAGCTAAAAACACCTGTTTAAAAGAGTCAATGAGATCACTGAACTCTAATTGCATAATTTCAAAGTTGAGCCCTTTCTTACAGGATGTATCTGTAGAACTAAAAAGCATTAAAAGGCAACAGTGAGAAAACAAGATCACATGCACTTGTGGTTGCCTTTTAATGTTCTTTAGTTCTACAGATACCTCCTATAAGAAAGGGCTCAACTCTAAAAGCATACAAGTAGAGTTAAGTGATCGCACATGACCTAAATGTATGTACCCCCATATTAATCTGAAATTTTAAAAAAGGTAACAGTAGCTGTTTGTTTTATAGCTTACTACTTCCCAGGGTCCAACATTAGCTAGTTGATAAATCTCTCCTATCAAGTAGAAATAAATTTTGATCCCAAAGAGTTAATTTGCTCATAGTCTATGGCCAAGGCCTGATGTTAAGGTAGCCAATGAATAATCTACAAAACCTAATGAAGGCGATGGTGTGAGAAGGCAGCTGGAGGGGTTAAATGGAAGTGAAGAAAGAATTCAAAGTAAGCAATGAAAAACAGATTCTTTCACATCAGCAGCAAAGTTCAAACTGGAGTATTAATAAAGTACATTTTATAGCTTAATGGCTCTGGCAAAGGGGCTTTGTTTGCTGGCTAGTACATGGCAAAGAAAATAATTGCAGAAAAGGGAATATATATGAGAAAAGAGGAAGGAAACCCATGTACCTTCTCTGCACCAAACTTGCGAGTTTCACATCTTGATGGATCTGAGGGCCATTAAAGTCATAAAAAAAAACAACTCAAGTCCCTAAATTAACAAGCTTCAATATGAAACTTCAAAATGCAATAGAAAACTCCCCATTTCCCTCCCCTTACCACCCTAAAGTGTCCCCATTTTTCCTCCCCCCTCTTGAGAGGAAAACTACTGTAATGTTAAAATAAGGAAAACCAGCTACTGGACAAGGATGACTTAAATTCAGTCTTGCCCAGAGATTACTAGATGTCACTTCCAATTGAAGATTTTAATAGGACTGAAAGGATGGAATATAAAGCCAGATCTGTAGTGAGAACTTGGAATTAGCTTACTTTAATTCAGTTATTAAGAGAATAAATTAATTCTAACTTTAAATTAGTCCAGGTGTTAGCTCTAAGAAATCTAAAAGTAATTTTTTTAATTGATTTTTTTGAGACAGAGCCTCAAACTGTCACCCTGGGTAGAATGCCGTGGCAACACAGCTCACAGTAACCTCCAATTCCTGGGCTCAAGAGATTCTCCTGCCGCCGCCTCCCAAGTAGTTGGGAGTACAGGCGCCCACCACAATGCCTGGTTTTTTTTTTTGTTTTTTTTTTTTTTTTGGTTGCAGCCATCATTGGTGTTTGGCGGCCCGGGCTGGATTTGAACCTGCCAGCTCAGGTGTATGTGGTTGGTGCCTTAGCCCTTGAGCCAAAGGCGCCGAGCCTTAATTCATTTTTTGAGCTAATTGCATATTTAAAAGTCTGCAATTATTAACCATATTTCCATGGCCAAAGTGATAGAAAATCATCTCCCACCCCTTTAAGCTTGGTACCTTTTCAAGTAGGTTGATACATAGGTAGAAGGAGCAATTGTCTGTGGGGTTTCATTTCCTTTTGCTTCATCCCTCCATAGCTGCCGTGTATAGGAGCCATTCCTCACTAGATTAACAGCTGATTCTCTGTGGAGGCATGAAAGGAAAACAAAACACTGATTCCTACCACTAGTTTCTGTCTGTGATATAATGCAAACAGAGAGAGAAAAGCCAGATAGATGAATTGTATAACTTGGTTAAAGAAATGGACACATTTTTCAGATGATTCTTTGTTTTATTATTTATTTATTTATTTAGGAAAAGAGTTAGTATGATTCTTTATTTTATTTTATTTTATTTTTTTGCAGTTTTTGGCAGGGGCCGGGTATGAACCCACCACCTCCAGCATATGGGGCCGGTGCCCTACTCCTTCAGCCACAGGCACCGCCTGATGAGTCTTTGTTTTATATATATGTTTTCTGTACAGAGGATGAGTAAATATTACTGTTTTTTCTTTTAATCACCTTCAAAGCCAACTAATTTCAAATGGTACCAAATTCTTCATTGTCAAAGGTCTCTAACCTTTTTGTAATGAGAAGTCACTTTTGTTTCTCATTTAAAAAGTGCCTTCCAATCAGTTCCCAGTGGTAAATGACTCATAAGTTAAGCAGAGAAGTAACAATTGTGGAAGATGGAGAAGTCTATTACTAAGGAAAAAGGTTACGACAGAAGGAGAAAAAGAAGGTAGGAAGACTTGCTAGGAAGCTCTTTAGCATTATACATGAAAAGGTATTCAGGAAAGGGCTACAGTAGGATTTTTGATCCACAATTGCTAAGCCAAAGTTTTTGCTACAAAAGCAATAGGCTCAATTCATAATTCTCTTGAGCATTTTTCCTCAATCTTTAACATGAATTTGAATAACCTAGGGAATTTTGTTAAAAGAGATTCTATTCATCAGGGGTGGGGCCAAAGATTCTGTAGTTCTAACATGCTCCCAGGTGATGGTAATACTGCTGGTTGGAGGACCACACCTTGAGAAGAAAGGTTCTAGATCAGATTCTTTCCTGAGATGCAGTGATACTTCAAAGTCTCTATATCCATAGATTAACTGATTAGGAAGACTTTAATTTTATTTACTTACAAATTAGAAGTTGCAAAATTGAACTAAATAACATTATTTTAAGTTCACCACCTGGTAGGCACTATGCTAAATACTAGGAATCCTTGAGAAACCAGACATTAGACTGGTTTACAGAGCCTACTGGTGGCCTAAAACCAATCCATACTCTGAAAAGCCAGGGTAAACTTTCTAAAGACAGTAATGTCTAAGCCAGACCTAGAATTAAGAACTGGCAAAGTCTAAGTATGTAAGTGCTGAGAGGTGTTCTAACCAGAGGAATAAACAATTTATAAGGTGTGAAGGACATCTGTGAAAAAAAGTACAGAGAAGTAATGGCCAGGAGTTAACTATGTCCAGCAAGTTAAAGACTATCTTTTGGCCAGTATTAGAATTACCTGTTCTCCTTTTCTTCAATGTCACTTGTGCTGTTGAGTCTCCGAGGTGCTGGTGAACTAAAATAGCCTTTGTTTTCTCTCTCCTATAAAATAAAAACAAGTAAAGCACAAGAAAGATACAATACTGACACAGTGTAAAACAATTTGGATAAAAACAAATTTAATATACCTATATCGTCTTATTTCTGGATTCAACATCAATTCCATTTTGAGTGATAAAGTGGAATTTGAGTTTTACAAGGTTAGCTTTCAAAAGCCTATTGCTAACTTTTCTCTATTAAAAAAAAAAGTATGTAGGGAAATAAATCTCTTGAGAAAAGTCGCAATGATCAAATAAAGAAAACAGCACAAATTACATAAAGCAGCAGCTCTGCCAAAACAGAGGGTAGAGCCTTTGAAAAGCTGCAAACAGAAAGCTCCACTCTAATGTCCTTCATGAAATAAGCCTTTGATAGTCACTAGCATCTCTTTCTTGAAATGAAGCTTCCATAGGGACACGTGCAATGAATATCCAACTGTTTGCCTCAGCTCACTGAGTAGACTCCAGAAATGCAATACAAAGCAAGAGGACCAGCTCAGTGCCTATAGCTCAGTGGTTATGGCACTGGTCACATACACTGGGGCTGGCAGGGTCAAACCCGGCCCGGGCCTGCTAAACAACAATGTCAACAAAAACATAACAGGGCGTTGTGGTGGGTGCCAGTAGTCCCAGTTACTTGGGAGGCTGAGGCAAGAGAATTGCTTAAACCCAAGAGTTGGAGGTTGCTGTGAGCTGTAACACCATGACACTCTACTGAGGGCAACAAAATGAGACTCTGACTCAAAAATAAAAAAGAAAAAGAAAAACAAAGCAAGAAGACCAAAACAAACAAAAAGTAAATAAATAAAACACAAAAAATAAGACTATGATTACAAGGAATACCTGACCCCAGAGAAAAGCACTAAGTGAACTCCCATAAAATCTGGAACCCAAAGTGAAAAAAATGAAAATGTATTTATCTTAGATGAACTGTTTGTAAAGTAAGCCTGATCATACTTCCAAATTAATTAAAATGACAAGTTAAGAAATTTTTTTCTATGTGCTAATTTGCCTGAACTTCATTAGGATTCAAAGCTCAGGTAAGAAATTTTGCTTCTAAACATCAAAAAGGAAGTGTCTTGTATTAGTTCAAAGAATCTTTTGGGCCATGTCCAAATTTTCATGATTTTGATCCACTTTATGCTGCAAGTAAAGGGGTAAGGAAGAATGAATGTAAAGGTAAGCCAAAAGGAAAAGCTATTAAAGCTTTTCTTTTTTGGCACTGCAAATAATAGCAAGCAAATAGCTACTTAATTAAACAATTAATGTACCTGCTTCCCTTTAAAGGCTTTGTACTTCCAGAATCAACTTAGGAACTAGAACATATTTTGTTCCCAAGATTGAATTTTCAAGGAAGAAAACTGCCTTGGAATTCCTCATACACTGCCCAAACTGCACCTTATCTGTGTTGTCCAGCAAAGCAGAAATCCGAGGGCTTGATAAGGAGCGGTAGATGGAAGAGCCTCGGTCCCTTACAGCTTCCCTGGAGTTGGCCACCTCACTTAGCATGTTGTGGCTGCCGGTTTTTCTGAGTCCCAATCTCCATGAAGAAGGAGATTCATCTTTGGGCTCTTCTGACTTGTTAAAAAGGCTAGAGGAGAACTATGAAAGAAGCAAAGAAAAGAAAATGCCTTGATGATTCTTTCTCAGTTTATTTGCCTTTTCCACACTTAACTAAGCTCAATGAGGCAACACAAGGCAGTACAAGAAACAAATACAGGGCAGGTTTTCTGCCAATATTCTCTTCCTCACCTGGCAAACTCTCTTTCTCCTTAAGCCAGAAATAGCCTCAGATTCTTAACACAATGCTCCTACCTGACAGAGTTGTTCTGAGAAATTAAACATTTGCTCTCCCTGTGCAATTAGTACTAACCTAGAACATCAGAAAATCGTATTCTAGTAATACATCTTTTGACTCACTGTGTAACTGATAATAAGATAATGTACTTCTTTAGGTTTCAACATGTTCATTTGTAATGAACATGATGATAATGTGACATAGTGGTAATAAGCATAATTCCTCCTTATAATATATGGAAACTTAAAAAACAAGATGGGCTAATTTATAAATATGTGTTAAGGTACTGGGATAAGCTGATATCAGAGAATACTTATAAAAATAGTAAAGGTCACTGCACTCAAATTCTAATTGTTACTTTTAAGAAAACTCATTTGATTAGGGCAGCAGTTCTAAGAGTTTTAGATTTTACTGACCAGCGAAATTAAAAAAAAATAAATCAGAGGTCAAAGGGTTGCCATCTTCTTTATTTTGCCAAGAGATCATCTTTCAAAAAGATAGTCTCTTTTTTTTTTTACAGTTTTTGGCCAGGGCCAGGTTTGAACCTACCACCTCTGGTATGTGGGGCCGGTGCCCTACTCACTGAGCCACAGGTGCCGCCCTAGACGGTCTCTTTTTGAACAACTCACTATCATCACCACCTCATTAAAAAAAAACAAACAAAAAAAATCCTCTAGAGGCTGAATTCAGTGGCTTATACTTATAATCCCAGTCTTTAGGTTGAGGCACAAGGATCACTTAAGACCAGGAATTCAAGACCAGCCTGGGCAATATGGAGAGACCCTACCTCTCCAAAATCTTTTAAAAATAGCCAGGTGTGATGATGCATACCTGTAGTCCTAGCTAGCTGGGAGGCTAAAGCAGAAGGATTGTTCAAGCCCAGGAATTTGAGGCTGCAGTGTGATATCACTGCACCACTACACTCCAGCCTGAGCAACAGAATGAGACCCTATTTCTCAGAAAAGACAGCTTTGTCTTTAATGATCTCCTTTTGCCATCAGCCAGGAAAAAGTCATAGACTAGCATTAGCCTAAGGACTAGTTTGGGGCATAACTGGTCTTTGGAACACCAGCCACCAGCCCCTTCCTGAACTCCGGGAATCTTTGCAAAAAGGTTTAGATCATATTCTCAATACCAGACCACCTTTCCTGCCTGGTAAAATCAATGAATCATTAAATCACTTGTCTCCAACTCACACTCAGACTTTCTGTTTTCATTAAGCATCTGAATGTGTACATTTATATATTCCTCTAGCTTCAGAAGCTCAATCATGTCTGCTTTTAATTAGCTACCTCAATTCTAAGGAGAAAAAATACCTTTCCTAGCACTATTTTGGCAAAGTGGGATAAGTATATATGTGTGTTTACATATATCATTTAATTTAGGATTTTTTCTTTAAAAAAAGTAGGAAATTTAGGGCAGCACCTGTGGCTCATCGAGTAGGGTGCCAGCCCCGTATACCGAAGGTGGCAGGTTCAAACCCGACCTCGGCCGAACTGCAAAACAGAAAAACAGCTGGGTGTTGTGGTGGGCACCTGTAGTCTCCCCTACTCGGGAGGCTGAGGCAAGAGAATCGCCTAAGCCCAGGAGTTGGAGGTTGCTGTGAGTTGTGTGACGTCATGGCACGCTATGAAAGGTGATAAAGTGAGACTCTGTCTATACAAAAAAAAAAAGTAGGAAATTTAATCAGCCCTATAAACAGTAGCAAATGAGGAAAAACCAAATGATTGGATAATGAGTAAGGACTACATTTTAAACTTCTTCAATAATTCAAAATGATGCTTCTAGTAATAAACATGTAACTAAGCCCAAGCTCTCTCATTTCTACAAGGATACCATACAACAAACAATCTTTCCCATCCATGAGGTGCTAAGAAGATCAATAAGCTAACATCTATAAAACAACAGAGTTTTGAGGGGGCAATGTTATGGAATGAATGTTTGTGTCCTCCCCAAATTCATATATTGAAGCCCTAATCTCCAGTGTGCCTGTATTTGGAAATAGGGCTGTGAAGAAATGATAAAGATTAAATGAAGGGAAAAGAGTGGTGCCCTAATCTGATAGGGCTGGCTCCTGTGTAAGAAGAGTAAGAGACACCAGAGCACGCGCTCTTGCTTGCTCGCTCCCTGTCCCTCTCTCCTTTCCATATTAGGATATAGTGAGAAAGCAGCTACCTTCAAGCCAGGAAGAGAGCTCTTACCAGGACTGAATTGGCCAGTATCTTCATCTGGGACTTCCCAGGCTCTAGCACTGTGAGAATTTCTGTTGTTTAAGCCTACAGTCCCCAGTCCTGGTCTGAGACCCACATAGCATCACTGCCTGCACCACCTGAACACTGCCTCCTGTTCCACCACCTCCTCATGCCCCCAACCCCTGCTCCATCTATGGAAACACTTGCCTTTCATGAAACCGGTCCCTGATGCCAAAAAGGTTGAGGACCAACTGGTTTAAGCCACAGTCTGTGGTATTTTGTTATGGGAGCAGATAATGACAGGCAAAATTATATATCAGTATTATTTTACAAGAATGTATCTTTAAGGTGTTTCTAAGTGTGTATTACTGCAGTAGGGTGAAATACAATATCCAAATTAATTCCAAAATACTCACTCTCCTAGCAGAAGAAGCAGAGAAGGTATTCTGAGCGAGTGCTGGTATCTGCTCTATGATACTACTTTTGTTTTCAGAGTTAGAATGGTTGACAATGGCTTCTGGCTTTTTATCTGTTAAGACAAGAGAAGCAACAAGTACAAGTATAAAAATCTTTCTTTATATGTATGTCCTTTTCTGCTAATAAAATAGGTTTTCCCATTATCAAAACAGATTATTAGGGCCAATGTGATACTTGGACTCAAACTAAGATGAAATCTCTAGTTGGCAGTTGGCAAAAGGAAATAAACTCAGCAGTACTCCCATCTTGGTAGGCTTCAACTCCAACTTTCAGACAAAAACTGAAAACTAACCATTATCTCCACATTATCAGTGATATCTTGTATAAAATTTATCTACAATCTCTCCCTGGGGGATCTTATCCCTTTCCACAGTTTTATCTTCCACTTCTTATACAGATAATTTCCACTGGATCCCTCGTACTCTGAGAAGTTCAGGTTGAAGTCAGGATCTCAGGCATGTCACTTGCCAGCTATGAAACCAAATTCACCTAACCTCCTGCAATGTCAATTTCCCATATGAAAAAGTGGTGATAATAGTATATACTTCAGAGTGTGGCTATGAGGATTAAATGTTTAAAAATATCACAAAATAAGTACTACAAATGTAAAGTTTTATTATAACTCCCAGAACGAGTTATAATCTTTCTTACTAATGAGTACCATTGACTGCATTTATATCTCTCATGTGACATGTATTTTATTCAAGCACACACCTTTCTATTCCTATACTAGATATAGTCAATGAATGTGAATGCCTGTCACATAGCACACACAGTGCTGAGACCTGGGAATATAGTGATAAACCCAGAGTTCCCAGCCAAAATGATGAGTGCGATAGTAGTGGTAGGTGTACAATACTAGAGGGACCCAAAAAGGAAGTAATCACCTTGCAGTGGAAGAATAGTGAAGTGACCATTCCCTTTCAGCCTCCTATACCACAAAAACCTAAAGAAAAACTTTTTCTTTTTTTTTTTTTTTTTTGAGTCAGAGCCTCAAGCTGTTACCCTGAATAGAGTGCTGTGGCATCACAGCTCACAGCAACCTCCAATTCCTGGGCTCAAGCGAGGCTCCTGCCTCTGCCTCCCAAATAGCTGGGACTACAGGCGCCTGCCACAATGCAGCCATTTTTTGGTTGCAGCCGTCATTGTTGTTTGGCGGGCCCAGGCTGGATTCGAACCCACCAGCTCAGGTGTATGTGGCTGGAGCCTTAGCCCGTTGAGCCACAGGCGCTGAGCCAAGAAAAACTTTTTCAATGTGCTACATCCTATAGCTTCTAACAGAACTCACTCAATAAGCATTTAATGAACTGAAATATATTCTAAGGCACAAACAAATATTCTGGAGTAGGAAAGGTCAAGGCATTTTTGAGGAAATCAAACAGTTCATTTTGGCTAGAATATGTCCTGACCTATTATAGCACTCGAATAGGCACTAATAGGCAGTGTGGAACATGGAAGGTTTTTAGAAAGAGGTGTAGCATGGTTAAAAGAATGCTACGGGTGTTTTACTACAATAGCAATGTGAAGATAAGATGCAGAAAACAAGAGGCCTGAGGCAGGGGTACAAATTACAAATAATAGTAGTTTAGGTAGCTCCCTCCCATTTTTCTAATACCTTTGTAGCTAAAAGAACCTTAGCAGCTTGATCTAGCATAGAGCAAGACAGTAACTCCAGATCATACTTAAAGCCTATAGCACGTTAAGTACTCAATAAATAATACAATTATCAAAAGATGCACATTCATAAATTTTGATAGGTACTACATAGCCCTCCCGAAGCAAAATGGGCCCAATTAATAGAAATTCAAGTCTCAATGAAAGGTCATCTCCTATACTATAAATTTAGCTGGTGCTTTCCTCTATGTAGAAATGATAGTCTCTAAATTCCTTTGGTGACATGCAATGAGCCTCAGAGGTTGCAACATGAAGAACAGCAGTACTCTCCCATCATTGAGAGAAATCATGTCAGCAAAGCCAGACCTCAGCAGGAGCTGGGGCCCAGACAACAAAGTGAATTAACTATCTTCATTATGGGTAGGCCAGCTATGGCAGAGTTCCGAGGAAAATACAGATTCTATTGTAAACCTAATGTGTGACCCTTTCCCCTCTAACTTGGTCTTCTAGAGAAATATTTAATCTTATCATGAACTCAGATTTGGAGAGACAACATGCCAGTGAATGTGGGGCACATGAACCATAAAATCTTAGTTTATCATTAACTTCCAAATATCTATGAGAACTTTCTCTTGCAGATGAACCTCTATAAAGTAAAGCCCAGCAACTCTTTTCTCAGTGTTTGCCTGACTATACATCAAGCCCAATGGGTAATTTCATAGCTCATTGGTCTGAACATGTTAAACATCTCACTGTCACTAATGGAGTTCCTGTTTTGTCAAATTATAAACTTAAGAAACTCCATATGATATTTATGTTATCAATAATAGTCATAAAGGTAAATATGATTTTATTCCTTCCTCAATCTCCTAGGAACTGAAGGAGCTTCACATGATGAAGAAAAAAACCATTTTAGGATTCTGTTTAAGGAATCAGACCAATCTGAGAACTAAATGCAAATTTTAACTAGTTGGTTTAAAGCATTTGACTGTAGGAGCTTCCATAAGATTTCACCTTCTCTGCTTATCAGCACACTGACTTTTTGGAATATGGTCTCTATGTCACCCACCAATCTGAGGTCAGGATAGTTTACTCCCTCACATAAGAACTCTTAATGTACCTTATCATATGGCTGCACAGGAATTGATAGATATACTCTAACATAACTCACAGCTTTTACAACCAAATCATTAGCTATTTTATGAGATTTAGATATGTCATCCTTGAAAACTAAAGTTTGACCTCTTTTTGGAGCCCTCTGAGGCTTGACTAGTTCCCTGACAAGCAGTAATCTCACATTATAGAAATAGAGTATCTTTGCAATGAACATCTTTGCATTACCTCCCTCCTTCTCAGTTTCTGACTCAGAAGCTTCATCTTCACCTTCTTCCTCCTCTGAGCTGGAGCTGCTAGATTCTTTGTTTTCTTCCTCTATTTCTTGGGACTTGGGTGTCTCTTCCTCATAAAGCATCTTCTCTTTGCTAAATTAAAGATGACATTTTGAGTGTAAATTCAAAAGTGACAAACCATTCAAGTTCACTGACAATAGGCACAATAAAGGGAACCAGTCTATAAACCTATCTGCAGAGACAATAGCAGAAACATACTCAAATTCTTCTTTATATCTGTGTGTTCTGAGCCCTTGGTTTTTGCAGATTATGTTTTAGTAAATGACTTTAGAGATCTGGTTTAACACACAGAAAAAAACATTTGGATGTTGATAAGGCAGATAAATATTCAAAAAAATCATTTAACAAATGTTTATTGAGTACTTTTTACATGCCAAGAGTCATGAAGACATGGTTCTTGAGTTTACAGTATAGGAGGGAGACGCTGAGAATAAGAACTCCTAAAACAGCCTCAGTTAATTTCTGAGTTTATAATATGTTCACCCATCCTCAGGGTCTCCCCTATGTATCAACATCACCTACTTCCCCTGCAAACTTTCTCACATGTTTACAGACAGACCTTTTGGCTAAAGTTAAACACAGAATTTCTTAACAGTATAAATTCTAAAGTTAAGTATGTCACCCACACACAGTAAAGTTCATCCCTTTCTTTAAGCCTCTTACTTTTTAAAGAGTCCACTCTGCAATTTGTTATTCAGATCTGACTCAATGAGTTTATTCCGTGTCTCCTTTTCACTCCGAAGCTGGAAATTGAGAAAATAGGGGGGAAAAAAGGGAAGAAATTGACTACTGATGAAAAATTAGTGGAGGAACTAAAAATATCTACTGTCATCCTGAAGAAAGGACCAACACCAAAGAGGGAGAAGGGGAATGGAGAACAAGAAAAACAAATCCAGTTGGATTTCCTTGGAAGACAATGATAGAAGAAAACTCTTATCCTAAAGGTAGAAGAGAAAAACCATGGTGTTACAGCTTCAATAAAACTGCCTCAAATATCCAAACCTGATCTTCAAAAAAAGCCTAGCTTCTGAAGGACAGAAAGCCAGAAGGAACTTGAAAGAATTCTTTTTGATCCACATACTGAAATAAGTTGGCAACAGTTCTAAAGAAAACATAGGTAACAAATGGGAAATAAGCTCTTCAAGAAAATGGTCTGGGATTTGAATGCATGCTCCAGGCAAAATTTATTTATATCCCTGAACCCAAAGTTATACAAGGGACAAAGATAAGTATCATTCCTGTTGGTGCAGAAATATTATTTAGCGAATAATATTATTTATGTTCAAAACTTAACTGTGCTAAGTAAAGGATACATAGAAATTCTCTACAATATTTTAGCAACTTCTTTTTTTTTTGAGACAGAATCTCACTATGTTGCCCTTGGTAGAGTGCCATGGCCTCATAACTCACGGCAACCTCAAACTCCTAGGCTCAAGTGATCCTTTTGCTTCAGCTTCCTGAGTAGCTGGGACTACAGGTGCCCACCACAATGCCCAGCTAGTTTTTTTAGAGACTGGGTCTTGCTCTTGCTCAGCTGGTCTCAAACTCCTGACCTCCAGCAATCTACCCGTCTCAGTCTCCCAGAGTGCTAAGATTACAGGCACGAGACAGCATGCCTGGCCCTTAGCAACTTCTTTGTGAGTTTAGAAATTACTTTACAATAAAAAGTTTTTAAAACTACAAAAAAGTAATACATTTTGTATTAGGAAGGCTATTATTGTTAAATAACAGCGCTGACACCATATTTGGAAAATTTTAGCTTTTAGTGATACTGATTGCTCAATAAAAAAACAATTGATGGCCTGGCGCCTGTGGCTCAATGGGCTAAGGTGCCAGCCATGTACACCTGAGCTGGCGGGTTCGAATCCAGCCTGGGCCCACCAAACAACAATGATGGCTGCAACCAAAAAAAAAAAAAAATGGCCAGGCATTGTGGCGAGTGCCTGCAGTCCCAGCTACTTAGGAGGCAGAGGCAGGAGACTGGCTTGAGCCCAGGAATTGGAGGTTGCTGTGAGCTGTGATGCCACAGCACTCTATCCAGGGTGACAGCTTGAGGCTCTGTCTCAAAAAAAAAAATAAATAAAATAAAATAAAAACAATTTATGAGAAATTATATTTGTCCGTGCTTTATGTAAATGATTTTCTTGTTCAGCCTTAAAATAATCAGAATCTTCACTTTGCCAGTCCAGCACAATGCTGAACACACTTAAGGTGAGTTATGACTGCTCTGCCCTACCACTGAGCTATACAGTTCTTTGATTCAGAATTGTTGTTTCCTGTATTTGTCCTAAATTTTAAGTTCATGTGACCTGGGCCACAGCACTATGAAGAAAAAAAACAAAGGAAATCCAGTGATTTTTTTTTCTCTCCCACCCTAATGTCAATGATAGTATTCTCTTTGTACAAATTACTCATTTACTTTATAGGCAGAAAACGTGCCCTGTTCACTCTTCGTCTGTATGTTGGGTGAGTTTTCCATTCTGTGGTCTGTACATGAGTACCATGCTTATGCAGTTCTTCTATATAGCACTAAACCAAAAGGCACACAACAAAATAATAAAAGATTTAAAATAAGGAGGAGAGAAAGGAGAACTGAATTATGGATGTTTCATGGGATCTGACAAATCACTGACAAACTACTGTCGATTACCAAATGACAGTTTTAGGATTGTGGTTTTTTTTTTTTTTAGACAGAGCCTCAAGCTGTCACCCTGGTTAGAGTGCTCTGGCATCACAGCTCACAGCAACCTCCAATTCCTGGGCTCAAGCAAGTCTCCTGCCTCCGCCTCCCAAGTAGCTGGGACTACAGGCGCCCGCCACAACGCCTGGCCATTTTTTTTTTTGGTTGCAGCCATCATTGTTGTTTGGTGGGCCCAGGCTGGATTTGAACCCACCAGTTCAAGTGTACGTGGCTGGTGCCTTAGCCACTTGAGCCACAGGTGCCAAGCCGATTGTGTTTGCTTTTAAGAAAGAAATATGTGTGCTTGCTTCAGCAGCACATATACTAAAATTGGAATGATACAGAGAAGGTTAGCATTGCCCCTGCGCAAGGATGACATGCAAATTCGTGAAGCATTCCATATTTAAAAAAAAAAAAAAGGAAGAAAGAAATATGTTCCTCTCCATAATTAATGTACTTTAAATAAGAATAGCCTTTTAGTCAATAAGGAAAAACAAAAGTTGTTCTCTACTCTGGTACTTCGTATCTGGAAAAAAACTGGTATGAACACGTCATGTGCATTTTCTAGAACTCAAGGGTAATTAGTAGTCTTTTGTTGTTTTTAACTTTTCACTTCTTAAAGGCTATCTTACAATGAGTAAACTTTAACAATGGTTTCTGAGATATTTTCTTCTCACAGACTGTTTATATTTCTTGAAAAGAACAATTAACATATCGGGAATGCAAATATGTCCATTTCAGCTCTTAGCAGACATAATTAAACAAGTCACTCAGATATATGTCTACTGTGTGTTGTAAAATGTTAGAAAAGCTTGAAAAGTATCACCCAGAGGCTCACCACATCCTGCTTCTTCTGAAGCATCTCCAAGTGCTCCACAAGACCTTCATCAGCCACGTCAAACGGTGTCTGGCCCTAGCAGAGAAAAGGAGCAACATGACTGCTAGAAAACGTTAGTAGCGGTCACATGACTTTACCAGAGCCCTGACCTACTCGACATTCACTTTTTGCCTTTGATTCCAATAATAGCTGCTTCCCTAGTTAATCTACCCTACATAAGATAATGCCTTCATTTGTCACAGAGGAACCATTGACAAAACCCAGCAAATCCTTGAAAGTTTTATATTTTGTAAAACAGTATTAAGGAAATCACACCATTTCTAATCCTTACTGCCTTCTGGCAAATAATCAAGTGAAATCCCTACCTGTACCTATTCTAAAATGGTCTTAATTGTCAAGATAAATTCAATAAGGGGCTCTTAAAAACCTCAGAGGAAGGTCTAATTAAGTCACAAAAATCATCTCCCTTTAAGTGAAAGGAGACCTGACAAGGAAGTTATCTCTTTTAGGAAACATCAGCACAATTAAGGACATAGACACATAATCTGAGAATGAAACCCGGGTTCAGGAGAGATGTGAGGCAGATAAAAAACAGCTACTAATTAAAAAGCTATGTCTCAGATTCCTAAAAAATCAGTAGACATAAGAATAGGAGTTTCAGAACTTCTAAGTTGTTTGAAGTGAGGCTGAATAACACTATTTTCAGCCAAATTCAATGATTTTTGTCATTTTGATTATAATATTTTTTAATGACTCGATGTGGAAAGAGCTCAGCTGTTAAAAGACTCTGCTTTAAAAAAAAACTTGGGTGGCACCTGTGGCTCATCGAGTAGGGTGTTGGCCCCATATACTAAAGGTGGTGGATTCAAACCCGGCCTCGCCGTACTGCAAAACAGAAAAATAGCCTGGCATTGTGGTGGGTGCCAATAGTCCCAGCTATTCGGGAGGCTGAGGCAAGAGAATCATCTAAGCCCAAGAGTTGGAGGTTGCTATGAGCTGTGTGATGCCATGGCACTCTACCGAGGGTGATAAAGTCTCTACAAAAAAAGAAAAATACTAAACTCTTTCATACCTCACCACCTTAGGCTCCTCGATGCTCATTTTTTGCCAAGGACAAGTATATATTTTTTCCTGCTTATTTTAGGGTCTTCAACATAAATAGAATCAGAAGACAAAGTCAGTGGAGTTTTATTTTATGTGGCAAATGTGTTGATAATAGGGGCAGAAACAGGTAGGTAGAGGGCAATATCATAGCTACCCAGAGTAGTCATATTCCCCAGAGTAGTCAGCCATGCCATTAAACAGAGACACAAAGTTTTTCATTTTAGACTTTTTAGAGGTTCAGGCTCACTAACCAGTTTGTTTCGGATATCCATGTCACAGAGTGCTTCTGCCAGGATGGAACAAGCCTCTTTCACTCCCCAGTGAGCAGCAGCATGGAGGGGAGTCCAGCCATCATGATCCTGAACATTGAGTTCATAGCCAGCCTGAATTAAAAGTCTAAGAAAAAAATCCCAAACATGACATTTATCTTCTATATGTCACAGTTTTTTGGCAAATCAACTATTACCTAATTGATATTTCAGATTTTTGCTCTGAACCACAGGGGTCATGTGACTGTGTCTATCCTGTAAGGAACAGGTTGGGTTTTATAGTTAGTACTTTTAGCACCAACTGTAGATGATCTTTATCAACCTTCTCCAAAAAGTCACATATATTTCTTAGGCATGTTCATGTTACACCTACAAAGGGTATGGAAAGGTGTGTTTCTGCAATTAACCAAAACCTAATTCAATTAACCAAATCATTCATCTCTATCAAAGTTTTCCATTGCTAGTGCAGGTGAAGTAACAAATAAAATTAGGACTCAATTCTCTTCAGGGTACTTCACCAACTGGCTTTCTGGATGGTCTTGCCAGGATACGATATGTTTACTGTTAACTCTCATACCTCCAATTTCTTGCTAACTATAAATCTATAATCTAACTTGTGTGCATGGAAAAGAAAAGATATGATAACTCCTGAAGCCCCAAACTGCACTGGGGCATTATATTATGGGTATCGAGACATCTTTAAGGAGTGATCAGTGTGTGGATGTCACTCACAGGCAGAAATAGAGCACCGAAACATTGCCATACCTACTAGAAACCCCCATATTAGGCGGAATATGAACCACTGGAAGAATCTAGTGTAGTTAGACAACTGTACATGCCGTGCCTTCAGCAACACATGTATTTGGAAAAGCTTGTCAACATTAAGCACCAAGAGCTACAGAAAACATGTATGGATACAAGAAAAAAAAAGAAAAGGTAGAGTAGTAGAGTTCGAATTTCTCATATGCCAGCTGGACATTGCACACTCAACATCTATAATATATAATCAAATCTAATGATCCCAAAGAAATTGCCTAGGTCAAAAAGGACCAAATGATCACAAGTCTGTCCTATATTACAGGTCACAAGAGGAGATGGTTGCAGGGATTTTAATGACATATTATAGAACTGGAAGAGGTCTTGAAAGTAACCTAGACAGTATACCTCAACTCTGCTTCACATCATACATAACAGTGAGAAATGAGAGGGATGGTGGAAGGAAGGGAGACCATCCATGGATGAATACCAGCAAGATGTGAGAAAAGACTGCACAATCAGAGAACAAACCGGCAAAAAAGGGGGCGGTGCCTGTGGCTCATCGAGTAGGGCGCCAGTCCATATACCGAAGGTGGCGGGTTCAAACATGGCCTTGCCGAACTGCCAAAACAGAAAAATAGCTGGGCATTGTGGCGGGTGCCTACTGTCCCAGCTACTCGGGAGGCTGAGGCAAGAGAATCACCTAAGCCCAGGAATTGAAGGTCGTTGTGAGCTGTATGATGCCACGGCACTCTACGGAGGGTGAGAAAGTGAGACTCTGTCTCTACAAAAAAAAAAAAAAACAGCAAAAAAGGAAACCTACCATAGTTGAAAATCTAATTTGCCCTCTGCTTCCAAAACCCACTTCATTTTCCCCCAATCAACCAAAATCTTGGTTGATATAGATGGACAATACCTGAGGACTTCAGAGTAGCCCTTGGCAGCAGCCACGTGGAGGGCTGTGGCCCCTGAGCGAGCCTGCCTCGCGTCCTCTATTTTCCCACTGTTGAGCCACTGGCGGGCATCCTGCAACATCTGCTGCTCTTCTTCTTTTCTTGACTGCTCTAGATCAACTCCTACAGAAACCAGATATGAGACAGACAGCATTACTAAAACTTCAATTAAATCTGACAGGATATTTTCCTTAGGTTAAAAACACATCATAAATATAACCACAAATGACTGTTAAGTCATCAAGTTGGGTATTCATCAAATTTAGAAGAGCAATGACATTCATACACACATTCGTAGCCTTACTACAGTTAAATCATCAGGTTAAATATTAGGTGGCATAGATTCATTAGGAAAACAAATATAACATCATTTCCATTAGAAAGAACATAACAACCAAAAAGGACATTATTTTCACAGTATGGTATTTGTACAAAGGTATAAACTTCCAAGTCTTTTTACATATAATACAATTTTAGTTTCCCAACAATTCTGCAAGGTAAATAAATTAGATATTACCATCCTCAATGAATAGATGAAGAAATAAACATAGAAAGGTTAAGTGTCTAGCTCAAGGTCACAAAACACAAGCAGAGCTACTACTAGAACTCTGAAATAATGGATCCCTGCTCTTTCCCACTCACTATTCCATAAGATTGGTACTAAAAAGTCTTGGTTTTTAAAGTATGAAATACTTTACAAAACAAATTACCTCTGAAGTTCATTTCCATATGTAGGCAAATACATTTATCTGAAGCTATAAAATCTAGAGCAGAAAAGTGGATGATCTGCAGTTTATCTGTTTTTAAAATAGACACTCCATCGGCCAGGTTAGAATGCTGTGACGTTATTACAGCTTCCATCTCTTGGGCTCAAGAGATGCTCTTGCTTCCACCTCCCGAGTAGCTGAAGCTATAGGTGCCTGCCACAACTCCTGGCTAATTTTCTATTTTTAGTAGAGATAGGCTCCTGCTCTTGCTTAGGCTGGTCTCAAACTCCTGAGAGCAAGCAATCCACCCACCTCAGTCTCCCAGGGAGCTAGGATTATAGGCATGAGCCACCATGCTGGCCTGTGATCTGCAGTTTAAAAACCTGTCTGCTTTCATCTATATTTTGTTTCCCTTAAAAACATGGAAGAACTTTTTTAAAATTTTTTATTTTATTTTTTTTTGAGACAAAGCCTCAGCTGTCACCCTGGATTGAGTACTGTGGCATCACAGCTCACAGCAACTTCCAATTCCTGGGCTCAAGGGAGTCTCCTGCCTCTGCTTCCCAGGTAGCTGGGACCACAGGCGCCCGCCACAATACCCAGCCATTTTTTTTTTGGTTGCAGCCGTCATTGTTGTTTGGCAGGCCCGGGCTGGATTCAAACCCGCCAGCTCAGATGTACGTGGCTGGCACCCTAGCCCGTTGAGCCACAGGCACTGAGTGCATGGAAGAACTTTTTTTTTTTTAAAGAAAGGTAATTATCTTTGTTACTTTCTTCATATGTCTCATCAAATCCACATTCTGTCATTTGAAACTGGCATTCTCTAAGCTCTTCAGGATTTTGATAATGAGGCTGGGAGGGTTTTGCAATTTTTCACAGTTTTTTTTCCACTTCATAAAGCATCGCTATTGGCTACAGCCAGATTCAGCGAACCAATGGGAATCAGACTCATTTGACACCTGGGCAACTAAACTTTTGTTGGCAGCATGTTTATGGAGTGAAGGCTAAAAAGTTTCTTTTCCTTATTTTGCCCATCTCTCTGTAGATAAATCCCATGGAAGAACTTTTAAGAGTTCCTCCTTTTAGCCAACAACTCTCCAACATCTGTGCCAGTGAAGAGGGGATGAGGTGGGGAAATCACTATTATATAAAGTAATTTAAATATCCCAAATATAAACATACCATTCAAAGATTTTTATACTTGTTAGTAGTCTTTATCTGTGTTTGATGTGTTCCCCTTCAGCTCTTAAATGAGAACCTGTGAACTACCTAAAGATTATTCTGTCTGATTTGGGGACATGAATGAGGTGAAGACTAACCAATTTATACTAGATCAGAATTCCAAACACAAAGAAGTATTAACAGTGCTGCAAAGTTGCCTGGGGTGTGATGGCTCATGTCTGGAATCCCAGCACTCTGAGAGGCTGAGGCTGGTGGACTGGACTGCTTGAGCTCAGGAATTTAAGACCAACCTGAGCATGAGTGAGACCCCATCCCTACTAAAAATAGAAAAAACAGCTGGGCTTCATGACAGGTACCTGTCATCCCAGCTACTGTGGAAGCTGAGGCCAGATCTCTTGAGTTCCCGAGTTTATGATTGCTATGACCTATGATGCCATAGCACTCTACCCAGGGCAAAAGAGTGAGACTCTGTCTCAGAAAAAAAACAAAGAAAAAAACAATTTTGCAAAGTTAATTCTAAATATGAATACTTCTTCCAACAGAGTACACACCTTAACTGAAAAGTCAGCAATCAACAAAGGAAAATTAGTTTCTCAAATCAAAACTTTTAAAAATTTCTGCTTAAGCTGTTTATAAATTTTAAAATAAATCTTAAGAGAGAAAACTGAGTGGGACTAGAGAGTAAAATAACAAAATTCAATTCACCAAGACACAAAATTATCAATGGAAGGTAGTAAAACATGCAATTATTTGTTGGGTTGGCATACTTTATGCACTTATAAAGGGCCAAATACTAAATATTTTCAGATTTGTGGTTCTTCCAGTCCACCACAACTACTCAACTCTGCTGTTGCACCATAAAAGCAGTTTGGATAATATGTAAACAATAGTCATGACAAGATTTGGCCCTGTGTATTCTAAAACTTCATAAAAGGAAAGGCCACTGGAGGTAAATCATTTGGCTGAACTGCAGATTGTAGGTAAGATAGTTGAGTAGAAAGACTAAAAAAGCACTAAAATCATGTCCACAGTTTTATGATGGTTCTAGCAGACTTCCTGAGACTTGCCCTCCCTGCTCTCTGTCTAGTGTTCTTTTTTTTTATTTTTTTATTTTTTCTGAGACAGAGTCACACTCTGTCCCCCAGGCAAGAGTGTCATGGTCACGGCAACCTCAAACTCCTGGGCTGGGACTACAGGCACACACCACCATGCCTGGCTAATTTTTCTATTTTTAGTAAAGATGGGATCTCACTCTTGCTAAGGCTGGTCTCAAACTCATGAGCTCAAGTAATCTTCTAGCCTTGGCCTTGCAGAGTCCTAGAATTATAGGTGTGAGTGCCACCATGTCCTGCTAAACAACAATGACAACTACAACAACAATAAAAATAGCTGGGCGTTATGGTGGGCACCCGTAGTCCCGGCTTCTTAGGAGGCTGAGGCAAAAGAATCACTTAAGCCAAAGGGAGGTTGCTGAGAGCTATGATGCCACAGCACTCTACCGAGGGCAACAAAAAAACAAAAAACAAAAACAAAAAAAGGGATTTCCAGTAGGACAACTCCATTCTATTCTGTGAAATGGGTTCTTCTAAAACTATAAAGAACAAGCACTTTTAGTGTATATTCTTCTGAGTTAGATTCTTCACCTTAACAAACCACCAGAATAATTTTCATGGTTAAGATTATTAAAGATAATTGCAGAAGTTACAATAAATATCTTTACCAGCACCACTTTTAGCTCTCATCAAGAAAAAAGATGGAGGCTCGGCGCCTGTGGCTCAACGGGCTAAGACACCAGCCATATACACTTGAGCTGGCGGGTTCGAATCCAGCCTGGGCCCGCCAAACAACAATGATGGCTGCTACCCAAAAAAAATGGCTGGGCGTTGTGGCGGGCGCCTGTAGTCCCAGCTACTTGGGAGGCGGAGGCAAGACTCTCGCTTAAGCCCAGGAATTGGAAGTTGGTGTGAGCTGTGATGCCATGGCAGTCTACCCAGGGTGATAGCTTGAGGCTCTGTCTCAAAAAAAAAAAAGAAAAGAAAAGAAAAAAGATGGAAACTCACAAACTGAATTTGGCCAATAGTCAAAGTTATACTGTATTTCCTCTTTTCTTTATGTTCTAAAATGTATAGCAAAATCTAATATCATGCATATACATGGTATAAAGAGCTCATTTTCCTTACCAGGTCACTCCTAACTATATGATGGTTACACAATCTTGGAGTGGCAAAACAAGAACTGACTGGGGCGGTGCCTGTAGCTAATCGAGTAGGGCACCAGCCCCATATACCGAAGGTGGAGGTTCAAACCCAGCCTCGGCCAAACTGCAAAACAGAAAAATAGCCAGGTGTTGTGGCAGGCACCTGTAGTCCCAGCTACTTGGGAGGCTGAGGCAAGAGAATCACCTAAGCCCAGGTGTTGGAGGTTGCTGTGAGTGTGCGACTCCACGACACTCCACCGAGGGCGATAAAATGAGATTCTGTCTCTACAAAAAAAAAAAAAGAAGAAAGAACTGTCTGGTCATCCTTTCAGGATGTGGCCTATACTTGTGTGAGTTATCAAGGGCAGGCATGATGTTGGTAATTGATGACTAATGCTGTGGGAACAGAACTAATCCTCTCCTATCGTATGATAATGGAAGGCTCCACACAGCAAATGGATTATTTTCTATAAATGGTAGTATTTAAGAATCTCTCTCCTGGCAGCACCTGTGGCTCAAAGGAGTAGGGTGCCGGCCCCATATGCCGGAGGTGGCGGGTTCAAACCCAGCCCTGGCCAAAAACTGCAAAAAAAAAAAAAAGAATCTCTCCTGGCCCCTGCCAATCTGCTAGGTTACCTTGCTTCTTCACTTGCTCCAGAAGAAGATCCTTCATGGCTGGTTCTTCTGCAAGATCAGATGGGACTTCACCTTCACTATTGACAATACCCACACTGGCTCCGTGGTTAATGAAATACCTATGCAGACAAGATTTAGGATCAATATTATCTCCATCAATCTAATATTAATCTATCTTCCTGCATCTGGGGTTCAATGTGCAACAAAGCTTCTATTTGGGGAGTTTAAATATGGACCCAGACAAAAGTATCCTATTTTAATTTCTAACTCCATTAGCCTTCAATAATTAGCACTGGAGGGTTCTCCATTTCCTGACTAAAACAATGCCAACAAATAGCATCTCTTTCATACTCACATAATACTAACTCCCACCCTCTGAATCCCAGTAGATAATATCATAAGGAAGGCGTGTTGCCTTAAAACTCATCCACTATCTCTGAGATCCCAACATAGGTTTCAAAAAGGACTTACTGCACTTGTACTATTAGAAATGAAGAGAGTTCCCAGAAGATATGTAAAGAAGTAATTCTCACAGAAACTTTTCCACTGTCACAATGGAGTTTAAAAAATAGTATTGTAGGTATGAAAACAAAAGAATAAAGCATGCCCTAAAATTTGAATGAATCTGCCTAAATTATGCCTCTGCAAAACTCTATTAACCAGACATCTACATAAAATATTCCTCTAAGAAGTGCCTCGGCGCCTAAGGCACAGAGCCATGTACACCTGAGCTGGTGGGTTCGAATCCAGCCAGGGCCTGCCAAACAACAACAATGACGGCTGCAACCAAAAAATGGCCAGAAGTTGTGGCGGGCGCCTGTAGTCCCAGCTACTTGGGAGGCGGAGGCAGGAGACTCGCTTGAGCCCAGGAGTTGGAGGTTGCTGTGAGCTGTGATGTCACAGCACTCTATCCAGGGTGATAGCTTGAGGTTCTGTCTCAAAAAAAAGAAAGAAATGTCCCCTCTATTCCCATTTTCTTTAGTGTTCTGATCATGAAGGGATGTTGGATATTGTCGAAGGCTTTTTCTGCATCAATTGAGAGAATTATGTGGTCTTTATTTTTTAATTTGTTTATGTGTTGGATTACATT
>CAUYON010034680.1:0-40716 GCA_963573935.1 Arctocebus calabarensis
CTTTATATAGTGATCAAGGAAATGCCATGAAGGATATCTGTAACAGTATGATCAAAATATTTCTGAATGTATATGAATCGTGCCCTGTGATTGCACCAATGTACATAAATATGATTCAATAAAATTATTTAAAAAAAAAAAGATATCACATTTCTTTCTTTCTTTCTTTTTTTTTTTAGTTAAAAGTAATTTTTTTTGCTTTGCATGCTAATTTTCACACACCATTTTCGAATTAATAATGCAATTTTTAACTGCATTTGATTTTTTATACTAGCCTCAAATTTAAATGTGAAAGTTACAGAAGTTGAAAATGGAAGCTTTTCACTGAACAAACATTCATTGAACACCTTTATTAAGTACCCCACTAGGTTCTAGACATGCAAAGCAACAATTATAATTTTAAGTCTTCTAAGACAAGTGGATAAAAAAAGGATCCTTGTCCTCAGTAGATTCTGAATTGAAACAGTAGTCGTTACTCCCATATTCTGAGCTCTCAGGGGCTCCGAGGGAGACCACTGATCCGTGCTATGTTCTCTTCTCCCAAATCTTGCCTTTTCTCAGCTGTTCAGTCGTGCCGACTTTATCTTATTCTACTTTCATGTCACTGGAAGCTTTTCTTCCTTTCACCTCTATTTTTTGCAGCCATGGGATCTGTTTCGAGTGCTGCATTTCTCTCGTTACCCTACTTTTTCCAGGGTGGCCCAAATATCTTTAAAGATTTTGACTTGCTGCTAAAGTTGTCCCCATTTTTCCTTTATCGTGAGTAGGACAGATGATGTTTCCTGGGTGAGAGTGTATGAGTTTTACTTTTCTCTTTCTTTTCTTCTTTTGATTATAGGACCAAAATCCGTTTTCAAAATCCGATCTGTTTGTCTTATTTCTAATCGTCCTTTCCTCAATAGTAGTGGTCTGTAAGGATGCTAATTCTGGAACATTCTGGATCTTTATGGCTGATCTATCTCTGCCTCTGACAAAGCTGATTATTTGAACCATAGTATTCCAGGCACAGACCTTGAGATTTCACAGGTATACCTTTATCTACAGCAATTTCTTTTTCTGTCCTCAAAGGTGACACATTCCCAATACAAGAGGGATCTTACTCATCTGTTATCTGTTCACAAAGTCCACCCCATTGCCGTGTCTCCCTTCTCAGCCTGGGTTTCTCAGATCCTGAGTCATCCTATACTTCCAGCCTCTTGGAAGGGGGCAGGAAGAGAAATGTCCACATCCAGGCACGTGATCTTTTACACGGTGCCCATGACTAATCAGTATTCCAGATGGACAAAGACCCACTGGGCAATCAAATCAGCTCTCCTGGGAGTGAGGGATGGGGCAGGGTGGAGAACTTGGCAGAAAGCAAGGGGAGAGAGATAGAATTAGTGCTGGCTAGAAACAGAATGAGAGTCTGAGTTCTCATCCAGTTCTATTTACTACAGCTAGAGGTGCAATCTAACTCTAGGAAGATTTACTTATAGGACTTTCAAATTCTGCTTCAGCTTTCTTATTTCCCAATTAAGTCAATGGCCTCCAGAAAACACATATCCTTTAGTCAGTATTTATTTGTTTTACTTCTGACTTGGACGTTTCCCTTGTTTCATTAGAAGGTGAACTTCTAATGATCCGGTTTGCTAGCTGAAGTGCAGAGGCCTTCCCTTGGAGATGTGGTAAGTCACAGAAAATGCCAAGGTCTTGGTGTCCAGAGGGAAGTAAGGGATGGTGGTAACGGAGGAAGGGTAGGAGGCCAAGACCAAAGTCGGGTGTGGAGTTAAGGGATCCAACGAGAGAGAAGACGAGGAGAAAAGGGAAACCAGGAACACAAAGTGGGGCGTGGGCAGAGGGTCCTGAATGGCTGACCACATTGTGCCTGTGTCTCTTTGTCCCAAGGTTGGCACGTGCCCTTGGGAACCCTGCACACATGGCCAAATGCTCACGTTCAGTGAGTCACAGATTCTGATGGCCAAAGGTCTCACCGTCCTTCACTGTCGTGTTGCCAGGAGCATGGGCAAATCACCTGAAAATGTGGGACAGAATTCTGCTTTTAACGATTTTCAAGAGGCACTTTGATGCCTCCTTCCATCATCCATTTTTATGTTCAGTGTTCCTTCCTAAGACCAAAGGCTTCATTATTTCAAAACTGCAGTGGTTCCCTGTGGCCCCCCTCTCTCTCCCCCCCAAAGATTGGCAGCATTCAGGCACCATCTCCACACAGAGAATTCGACAGCTATTAATTCTCTCCCTCAAACTTTTCTTTTGAAATAATCTTAACACTTGTGCATATTTTTCACTGACTATAGTTTTGTAGATACAATGTTCTGCAATTGAAGTAATGGGATGGACACTTATACTTGTTGAGCCCTTACCACGTGCCCAGCGTTGTCTTGTCATTTCCTAATGCAGTTGGTTCTCCTTATTGCCCTAGGAGATACTGTTGTGTCTATTTTAAAAAAGAAGAAATTGCATCAAGCTTTTTCCCCCCTGTGGATATACATTCATGGTCCAGATTTTGAGAAAAATGCCAAACAGGAAATCTCTAATTTCTAGATTTATTTTTGAATTGTTTCTTTTTAAAATTCATTTTGTTTTTTCTCAAAGTAATTCTTACACATGGATTAAAATTAAGTGGGGCTAAAAGGCTTGATGGGATGATGGCAAACACGTAGCAGGTACTTGTGTGTGTCAGGTATGGCTGTACATGCTTTATAAATGGGAGCTCATTCAATAATCACAACAATTTACTATTGTTGTCTCTGTCTGACAGATGGGACATTGAGGTACAGAGCTTTACTTGGTTTCTTGAACTTAGAAGTGGTAGAATTGATGGGGAGGCAGGCGATGTGTCCCAAAAGGTGTTTATACCTGTGCTGCTTACCATGGATGTGGTGGCCCTGGGCCTGTCCTTCCCAACTGATTCCTCTTCCCAGAAACAACTAACTGCTCTGAACATATTTTAACATTTCTTATGATATTTCCCTCTGCATTTCCCAGCAATATTCACACTGCCACTCAGCACTGCACCAATTTGAGACATTGTCTCTTTATCTCCTACACATCTCTCCCCTATATTTCCTGCCCCATCCTCTTAATATTTTCATCTCACAATTTCTAATTCATCAGCATATGCCTTATCTGAACTATGCAAATTTTGATTATTTATGAACGAAGTTGTTTATAATTATTGTGTTTTCTTTTCCATTTAATTCGTATGTTCCTGGGACTAATGACTGCCTTGAGTTCAGTTGCCTGGTTGTCTGTGAATCTATTCCTATTTTTTCCCACACAGTCCATTCTATGTCATATGCCTCATGATATTTCCTCCAAATGTTCACCTCTACCAGATAACTCATCACCCATGTTCTTCCTAAAGCCTTCTCTCCTATGATCCAGGCTTTCCGGTTCAGGCATTCTCTGGGTCTGCTCTAGTCCCTAGCGGTACATGGAACTCGCTCTGACTTCTTGGACTCCATGTCTTCCTTTCCTTGATCTGCTGCCTTGCCATACTGTGCAAGTGCTCTAGTTATCTACTGCTGCACTGTATATCACCCCAATCTCAATAGTAGTTTCTTATCTCCATCCTTGAGTGGGTTGCCTTGGTTGTTCTGCACCATGTGGGTGCTGGCACGTCTGCTCTCACCACAAGGCTGGAGCATTCTGCAGAGCAGAGGTGGCACAGTCACACAGGGGTGGACAATGCTGGCTGTTGGCTGGCAGCTCAGCTCAGCAGTCAACCAGAAACCACGCATGGTCTCTCCCAGTGGCTTGCACTTCCCACAGCATGGCAGTTGGGTTCTGGGAGGGAACATCTCAAGAACGAATCTTTTGAGAGTCCCAGAGGGAATCTGCAAAGCTTATTATGATCTAGCTTACTAGATAATGATCTAGGAAGTCGTTCAGGGGTGCCTAACTTGCAGCCTGCAGGCTGCATGCGGATTATTTAAGGCCTGTTTTGTTTATCTGTGATGTTTGATATTGTGAAAATTATTCTCTTTCTTTCTTTCTTTCTTTCTTTCTTTCTTTCTTTCTTTCTTTCTTTCTTTCTTTCTTTCTTTCTTTCTTTCTTTCTTTCTTTCTTTCTTTCTTTCTTTCTTTCTTTCTTTCTGTCTCTCTCTCTCTCTCTCCCCTTCCTCCCTCCCTCCCTCCCTCGGTTCCTTCCTTTTTCCTTCCTTCCTTCTTTCCATCAGCTTTTGTTAGTGTTTGTGTGTTTAATGATCTGTGGCCCAAAACAATTCTAATGTGTGGCAGAAAAAATAAAAGTTGAACACCGTAGAATCATTTTTTTGTACATTCTATTTTGCAAGAAAATCACTAAGGCAAGCACAGGTTTCAGGGAATGAAATTAGATATCCTCTCTTGAAGTGAGAAGTAGTGTGTTGAGTGGAGGGAAGGAAGGGCTTGTTGGCAGCCGTCTTTGAGACCAGCTACCTTGTTAGGGTAACACAGTTGTCGTGAATAAGGCCCAGAGTGCCAGGGACTCGACACAATAACATTTTACTTCCTGCTCATGTTTCTTTTCCCTCCCCTTCTATTTCAAGACTACGCGCTCCCCCTAGGGCAGTGATTCTCAATCTGTGGGTCATGACCCTTTTGTAACAATGAAAATACCTCATGGCATTAGGAAGGTTGAGAATCACTGCCCTGGGGGATTAGAGTCCTCTGCCATTAGCTGGAGAATGGGAGAAGGGAGGATATAGGAGACCCTCCTGCTTCTTAAGCACTTGGCCCAGAAATAACACATATTGAGTCTGCCTCCCTCCTATGGTGGAATATGGCTACACCCAGTCACATGGCGGAACCCAGACACAAAGGGAGCTGGGAAAGTGGTTTCTGGCTGAGGAGCAAGTGCCTAAGAAAAATTCTGTGGATAGAAGGGAGATCACGAATCTTGATGTATAGCTAGTTGTGTCTGCCATGTTTTGTCGCAAGAGCACAACTGCCAATAGTTTCTTGCCAAAAATGCTTGGGAGAAACATATTTTGATCTTTGCATATCAAGAAATAGACTTAATATAGCCTTCTATTTGATGAATCAATTGGCTGGATAGAAAATTTTAGTTTAAAGTAATTCTCCCTTTCACTTTTGAAGGCGTTGCTTTGCTGTGGATGAGGTTCATAGAGCTGATGCTGTGTGACTCTTTTTCTTGAAGGAGAATTGCTTTTCTCTTTCTTTAGGATTAGAAGATCATCTCCTAATCCCTGTACTTCCAGATATCAGTTTGCTATAATTCAGTATGCTGTTTTCACTTACTGTGCTTGGGAACTTGTTGGGGCCTTATGATTTTGACTTATGTGCTTCATTTATGGGAACAATTCTCTCTCTCTCTCTTTCATTAGAAGTTGTGTGCCTTGAATTGACCATCCACGATTCTTGTCTTCCTCTCCCTTGTGTCTTTCAGATTTACTTTCCAGACGACAGCCCAAATTTTATCTTTCAAGAATTTTATGGAGTTGAAAAATTTTGGCTATTAAGTTTCAACAACATTCTTTCTTGTTTTCTGAATTTTATCTTCTCCAAGCATCTTGTTCTTGTGCATAGGAGGCACTGTAGTCTCTAGCCTCTCGGAATAGAATGATCTGTTTTTTTTTGAAGCCTATTTTTAATTTTGTGCTTCCTCTATATCTTCCAGATTCTTACTATCTTATTTTGGTCTTCATCTTTTGTGTTAGAGAACATTTTTACATATCTAGTGACTTTTTTCCCCTGCCTATTTAAGAATCAACTAATTAAGAATTCAATGATTATAAACTCAATCTGGACCTCTGAGTGGGCATAATTGTTCTTCTGATAAGCCTCCCTGCAGTCTGGCAGCAGGTTGTCCCTTTTGTTGGGAAATCTCCCAAAGTCAATACTTAGAAATTTTTTCTCTGAGCTTTTTCAGTTTCCTTCCAATCATAACCCCTTGCTTGCTTATCCGGCGGCTGGTGTTTTAGAAGCAGGGGAGGGTGAAAAGGCAGGGATGATGGTGGTCTCTTATTATTTCTATTTTCAGCCCTCGTGCTTCATGCCTGCCTTAATTATGCCTGTTGTTTCAAATCCAAAGGCTTTATGGTTTGATTTCTTCAGAGGACAACTTTCAAGATCCTCTTGGGGGCTGTAACAGGTGACAAGGGCTTTGCCTGGCTGCTGAGGGTTGCCAAGGGGTACGGGACCTGACCAGGAGTCCTCCAGCAAGTCTCCATTTGCCTCCATGGGCTTCATCACTGATACTCCAGTAGACCTTCCAAAGACTGGCCTCGCGTGAGCATTCTCTTCTGCAACATGGTGTGTGGCTTCCTTTGCTCCGCTAAGCCAGTCCCCATCTGCTTTGTGCCTCTCGGTTTTTTGAAATATTTTGCATGTTGTCATCTCCTGGCCTGTTCAGTTTGCTCTTGTGGATTTATAGCTTCATTCCTTTACTCTGAGTTTTTAGGGTTTTAAGAGGGACAAGAGTGGGTGACTCTACTACCTCTAGAGTTTTAAAGTTTCTAAGTTTGTTGCTTTGAGTTACAATTAGTAAACTATTCTGTTTCTCAAAGCAGTTCACCAAGTGGTAGGTGGGTTCCTGTAGTCTCCTAGTAGCTGGGACTACAGGAACCCACCCACCACTTTGTAAGTCAGGAGTGGCTTACAAAACCATCTACACCACATACTGAGAGGATCTTTCTCCTATCTGCGTTTATTTTTAAACATTTTCTGAAGATAATGAGCAGTTGCCAAATGTTTTCGAGGATAAGAATGAAGGGTCTGACCATTATGAATATAGATTATGGATCTACGTTACTTGGCCTTATGTACATAAGAAATAGGAAAAGCAAAAGATTTGGGAGTCATAAAGTTCTGGTTGTGAACCCCAGCTCCAATATTGATACCACTTGCTTTGTGACTTAAGGCAATTTGCTCAACCCTTTCTGAATTTCCATTTTTTTAAATCTTCAAAATAAGACAAGTACTCTGCAAATATATTGTGAGGTCTTAAGGTGATAATGGGTAAAAGTAGTCATATAGGAAACTTTAATAAATTGCAGCTGCCTTTGCTCTTATTAAGGTATTGCCCTACTAGTAAATAGAAAGTTTCTAGAGCTACTAACAAATGTTCTTTGCCAGTTCCAAACATTGGGATGTAAGCAGACAATGACTGTTTAAAGAAAAACTGCTTTTAAGTACTTGGGAAAAGCTATCTCCTTATCTTTCCCATAAATCTTCTTCTTTGCCTCTCATAATGCAGAAATGAGTTCCAGGCTTGGAGATAGCAATATCAGGGCAGTATTTTATAGTGTTATTGCATTTTGTATCCAAACATGCCCGGAGGATTTTATAAGCAAAAATGAAATTTCTTCACATCCCTGTGGCACAGGCATTTCATTACTAAATTTATAGATAGATAAACAGTGACTCACAAAAAGGGAAAACTTTCTCCTCCAACCTTGGCTATGACTAATGGAATTTGGTAGAAAATAGCTTTCTGTGCAGCTCCATGCTTCTTATACTCATGTTTTGCAATCTGAATCCCTCCCCCAATAACTTGAGAGTGGTGTGGAAGGTGAGATTAAAGAGGAGCCTTCTCGTAAAGATATCAGGTGTTCAGTGTAATGTTGGGGTCAGAGTAGGGGCCATGTTGGAAGACTGGGTTTTACTGGGGTATAATTGAGAAGGGTTCAGCTAACAGAAAGGGACCTCTGCCACTACTTGCTTTGTGACTCAGAACATTTGCTCAACCTCTCTGAACCTGACGTTCTTTATCTGATTACTAGCTGTTGTTCTGATCAGCCATTTAATTCAATAAGCATTAATTGTCTACGTACTAGGTGCTGGTTACATGCAAAGCCAGAACTATATTGTTTTTTTCCTTCAGAAAAAGCTCAGTTTTTGTAACCTTGCCAATGAGGGTTTCAGAGAGGAATAAAGGTGCAATTCTCTCTCTTTTTATTTTTTTGGGGAGACAAAGTCTCACTCTATTACCCCAGGCTAGAGTGCTGTGGCATAAGCCTAGTTCACAGCAATCTAAAACTCCTGGGCTCAAGCGATCATCCTGCCTTAGCTTCCTGAGTAGCTGAGACTACAGGAACCCACCACAATGCCTAGCTAACTTTTTCTGGTTTTAGTAGAGATAGGGTCTTCCTCTCGCTAGGCTGCCCTTGAACTCCTGAGCTCACGGGATCCTCCCTCACACCCACTCCTGGCTAAGATGCAACTCTTGCTCCTCCCAAGCTCAGCGTCCAGGGGAGAGGGTAGACAGCAACACTCTGAGCTTTAATAAAAGTAATATGGTAATTCGTTCCCTGAAAGAAGTTTAAAAAATTCAACAGCAGAGAGGTAAGGAAGGGAATCACTCTCCCTTAGAAGGACCAGGGCAAGTTGCACAGACAGGGTGCAGAGAAGGAAAGGAGTTGGAGATGGAGAAAAGAGCTTAAGACAAGACACAGGGGCGTGGTGGAATGTGGACAGTGGGGGAATAATGAGTGGGAGTATGATGTGGCTGATAGAGAAGCAGAAAGAGACAACTGAAGAGAACTACTGGTTCTTGGAGCACTTCACTACCCCCAACTGCAAAAAGGGACAACATACAAACATCAATTCCAAGCCCTCTGCAAACTCTGGAAATCATTGTTTTTCTTTTTATGCAGAGTAGGCAAACTTAAAAAAAATCTATGTTGAAGAGTTGGAGTAAGGCCTGTCAGCAGCCTGAGAGGAGACTGTTACTTACTGAGGCACACGGCAGGGAATGTCTGATGGACAGAAATGGTCCCTATTCTTTTAGTTCTACCTAAAAATCCAAGAGAAAGACTCTAATTGTCCCAGCATGGGTGACGTGCCACTATCTCTTGGAGCGAGTACTGTGGAATGAAATATGGGGTTGCTAAGGTGGTGGTTACTTTCATCTGAACCTTTGGTTGTGGTGGGAACAGGAAGCAAATAAGTGTTTTGAAATCTTGTCAGAAGAGTCAAACATGTTTTTCATCTCCAGATATTGGTTTCTTTTCTCTCTCTTTCTCTCTGTTCTTTCCTTTTTTCTTTCTTTCTCTGCTTCCTTTCTCTCCTTCCCTTCTCTCCTTCTTTTGGTTATGAGTCACATTTTCTTACTCCCTGGCATGTCTAGTTTTGAACCTTTTTTTACTGTGTGTAGGACATGGCTAATATTGCATGGTTGATAGTCTGGATTTTATTGTCTTCTGTTAAATACCAAGTTTCTTTTTGGCAGGTAGGGTATTTCCTAGCAGATTAGCTTGACCCTCTTGATGTGTGATTTTTCAGTTTTATTAGGGTATTGTATTTGTTTTCTTGGAGTGCCTTACTATATAACCACAAACCTTGTGATATAACACAACAGATATTTATTGCCTTACTGTTCTGGAAGCCAGAAGTCCAAAGTCAAGCTGTTGACAAGGCTGTACACCCTTGGAAGACTCTAGGGGAGAATCCTTCTTTGCCTTTCCCTCTTCAGATGTCCTGAGATGTCCCTTGGCTGTGGCTGCGTGATTCTGAGCACTGCCTTCATCTTCACCTGGCTTTCTCCTCTGTATTTGTCTTCTTCTTTTCTGTCTCTTTACTTGTCATTAAAGGGCACACCCTATATTCCAGGGCAATCTCATCTGAAGATCTTAAACTTAATTATATCTACAGACACACTCTCTCCACTCACATTCACAGGATTTGAAGGTTTGGACGGAGATGTACTTTCAATCCACCAGAGTGTGCCTAAAATAGACCTATCTCTAAAGATAGAGTAGCTCTATCCCAAGGTGTGGACTTCATAGCCTCTCTACTAAATGCCTGGAATTTCCAGCAAGTTCTATCTACTCTGAGCATCAGCGCGCCTATATCTCTCAGAACTATTCTCTGGTAGACCATGTAGACGTGCACAGCTTAATGTTCAGTCTAGGACTGAAGGAGACTTCTTATGCAAATTTGTGGAGCCTATTCTCTGTGCTAGTCCCTAGTCTGAGTTCCCAGGTCTACAAATTCTGGCCAGCTCTTTAGCCATAATCTCTTGTCTCTTTCTCCTCAGCTCAAGCAAGTTGGCTGTTGGCTGTTGCCTTTACTTAGGCTCCACCTTTCTGTGCTAGATTCTGAAAAATGCCTCCAGGCAGATAGCTCGGGCAATCCAGAGGCCGCCCTGTGTTCCAATTATTACTTTATTACCTCTTAGCTCCAAAGCTGACCCGATTATACCTAGGGCCCTGGCTGGTGCCCCCTGTATTTCCTTTTCTCAAGGATGACAATTTGGTACTGTTTATTTTTCAATGTTTGGAGAGAGTTGTTTCACATATTTCCTTCCAATTTTATAGCTATTTCAGTGGGAGGGCTCGTCCAGCACTGGTTAGGATGGATGCTCCTTCCTCAACCTCATAGAGCACATGTATGTTTAGGATGCCAAGAGAGACTGGAAATGAAAACATCAGACTTCTTTTGGGTCATTTTTTCCCCACCAGTCATGATGGAACAAGCTGACCCTGAGATCTGAAGCTGGAAGCTGGAAAATAATTCATCCTGCAATACAATTTATCCACGGACCTTGGACTTAGGTTTCATGCTGGAGAGGGGTGGTGGTGCTGGCCTAGGAGAATCAGAGATGCAAGGGGTGCCTGGGTACAGTGTTCTTTGTGGATGCCTCATTTTATTAGCCACCTGAATAATGATGATGGACAGGATGGCAAAAAGAAAGAAAGCTGTAGGCAGCTATGGCTGTAACATCAGAACTAGCTCTCAGCTTTGGAGGACTGTCACGTGGAGGAAGGATTGTATTTGCTGTACATGAACCAGGTGATTAAGAGTGTCAATGGGAGTTCTAGAAAGGAATCATTTGTTGAACTGGGAAGAGAACTTATCATTGGCCCAAACTCTCTAAAGATAGGAGAGCTAATGACTTCCTGTCAGTGGAGTGTACTAGTGTTTGATTGCTGGGCACATTTAGGTTGTTTATAGAATTCAATTTTGCAAGATTATAGGAGTGAGATCCCAGTTCCTTGTTGACTGTGTGCCTGGGTCATTCTGAGCTTCTTAGGCTACCTGAGTGACTTGGCTTGTTGCTCCCTTCATATTAGAAGCCAGCAATGACGTACAGAGTCCTTCTTGTGCTTGGAAATTCTTTGACTCTTTCTGCCACAAGCTGGAGAAAGTTCTTTGCTTTAAAGGACTCATGGGGTTAGGTTACATCCATCCAGTCTTCCCTTTTCAGTACCAACTGGGCCATACAACATAATACAATCATGGAAGCAATATTTACCCTCATTCAGAGGTTCCAGGGATGAGGGGTTTGGATCCTGGAGGTGCTGTTTAAAATTCTGCCTACTGCAGGATACCCCAGACATTGTCCAGACATTGTCCAAGCATGGAATGGTTCCTTAGAATAGAGGAGCTTTAAGGCACTTTTTGAACTTGAATATTTATGAGTATTTTATTTAAATAGAAGTCATAATAAAACATCTACTGAAAACAGGGACTGCAAATAGAGATGTGTTGGGAGAATGTGTTGACCCAGAATGATAAATTGAGCTCACTACTGTGCTAACATTAGCTTGTCAACTCACACTGTAGCAGGTATTTTTGGTTACAAAGCTAGGTCTTCCTCTTTCTCTAGTTTCCCCCATCAGCAAAGTCACTTTCTCTGGCCCTAACCCAGGCTGCTCCTTCCACTCCACCCTCAAGATGCTGCTCTACACCAGCTAGCCCTTTCTGTGCACAAAGAATGCTTATAGGGGCTAAAGGATCATTCATTGAGCCTTTTTTTTTCTTTCTTTCTTTCAGTTACTTCTATGTGGCAAGTTCTTTCCTAGGTAATCTTAAGTTTTCAAAGATAGGGAAGATGTGGTATCTTTCCTCAAGGAACTCCATGTGCGGTAAGGGAAATAAGATACACACAAATAACTGGCATATGAATGAGACCAAAGATGGTGCTTTTAATAAATCACTTAGAGAAAAGTGTAGTTAAAATTCCCAGGAATTAAAAGAAGGGAGGAGACCATCATTTGGAAATATTCTGGCCAGAGTTGTCTTTATCTCTGGGTTTTGAAGCATGGGAAGGATTTGGGAGGGTAGAGCTGAGCATGTCAGACAGAAGGGGTTGTGAGGACGAAACTGCAGAAGTGCGTTGGAATCATTTTGTAGAGCTCTGAATTAGGCTGAGGCCTTATTCTTAGTCAGTAGGCACCAGGAAGCATTCTACTAAATGCATATAATAATGACAGTAACCCCCTTCCTGATAAACTTTATAGAAACAGGGCAATTCGAATATTTATAAAGAACATATGCTCAGGATTATAGTGGCACACAGTAAATGTTAACAACAAGTAATAAACTAAAAATATTCCTGGCGAAGAAATAACACCTGACTTTATCCTGTTAGTTCACTTTTCTTTGCCTTCGATTCCTGTTCTTTGTGTCAGTGAAGCTTGTGAGATGCTGTTAAAGACCTGGAGACACTTTACATTCTCTCTTTTTCCTCTCGACTTCTTTACTTATGTCTGTCAAAAGCATATTTTGAATAGGATGGAATATGCCTAATCAAAGCTAGTTTTAAAATTCCTTTGTAAGATTAAATCAAATCAGTTTTACTTCTTAGAGGATTCCCAGATTTCTCATTTCTTTGCAGACATTTATTTTATGTACAAATTTTATAAACTATAATACAAAAGCATTTGCAAAAAAGCAGTTGCATCCAAAGGTCTATTGGATGCAGTGGTGCATATAATGTTATAGGGCTAGATGTCCATGCACAGGTGACCATTTTGTGATCCTTAGGAAGCTTCTAGCCCATCCCTGCTCTACCCATACAGACTTTACTGATGCTTCTGGAATTCTTCATCAGGGCTTGAGATGCCTTACAACTAGTAAGTTTATGTTGAGATGAGTCACTGATACCTCAGTGTGACCAGAAACCCTGGAGGTGAGAGTTGGGGAAGAGGATCATGACAGCACCAGAGGGAAGAGGAGCCCCACTGAATGGTGTGGGAAAGACAATGTTAAGGGGAAGGGCTCCAAGGACACAATGCCCTTTCTCCACTGTGCATTCAATGGTTGTGGTCAAGTATTATTTACAATTGTGATTGGTCAACTATCACTCTTGATTTCAAAAAATACTTTGTGACTCTGAATGTGCCATCTTTGCAGATAGTCAAGGGGTAAATGGACAGTTATTTTAGTTTTTTCTTAAGCTTCTCATCAAGCTAGGTTAGTGGGGATATAGTCACCATCTTCCAGCCAGCTCTGACTTCTCATCTCTCTTGTTTGAGGATTCTTTTCAGAAGGTTTCTCTGAGAGGCAACACTGCCTTTAGAATTATAGAGGTCTGGATATACATCTGATTCCACAGTTTCCTAACTATGCAGCCTTAGGAAGTCACTTAACCTGTAGCTTGTAAAAATATGCTTGGTTCTTATCAGATTCCAATGCTGCCAGTGCTAATCACATTAGTATGGCAAATGAATTTTAATTTTAGAAGTCTTTAATTATCTGCCTTCTTGAACAGAGTGTACCATTTGGCAAACATTGATTAACATGTTTCCTATGTACAGATCTCTGTGTTATGCATGGGGAGAAACACAGCATTGAAATAGACAAGTCCTCGTGCCTCTGTAGATACTGGAACACAGGTATCATTATAAGCAGTGGCAACTATGGTTGGTGGAGATACAAGATCCCAAGGGACAGACACAGCTTATCAGAGTAGATTTTTATCCAATACAGCCTTGGTATTTGAGGGTTTAGCATTCATGACTTTGATAATTCATGACACAAACAAATCCTTTAACCTGTATGTAGCCATTTATAATTTAGCTGAGACCCAAATGTGAAGTTCATGAATACATGAAGTAGTGTGTCTCCTTGGCTGACCGTTCCTTACTCTTTAACGGAAAATAGTCCAATTTGTTATATGTGGCACTATGCCACAAAGAAGCCCTGTTGTGAAGGTGGTTGTCAAAGAAGAGAAAAGGAAGAGATTTAAGAAAATGATGGCTCATTGGAAGTTTTAGATAAAAAAAAAAACAACTAAAAATTAATTCAGTGATAGCTTGAAGCTATCATGGGTTGAATCTAATTTTCATTTTATGTAGAAATAAGAAAACAGTTCAAGAGATGGATTCAGCAAAGGCTAAAATTTGTAGTTGTAACAGAAATGAACAAAATTTAAACCTGCCATTGTTGGCAATAAAGGAAGGCTGTCCATGTGGGGAGGGGCTTCCTGGTCTTCCTGCGGTAATTCTCCCCAGACATGTGGTTTCACTTGGAATTTTATACCAGTTACAGTCAGCACTCTGCTGCCCTCCAGGGAGTTACTCCCTCTTACATGATGCCTCAAGCAGCGGAAAGCAGAGTTTCATTTCACTACCTTGTAAAATAGTGGGGCTGAGCCTACTGAGGCTTTAAAAAGCAGTTGATGATCTCAAACTCAAAATGAATGTTGCCTGGCTTTATGTTTGGGTTTACAAGGGTATATTTGACTTGTCTTCAAGTTTAGCAGAGGTATTCTCACTTGGTTGTATGCCATGTTTCTTTCTCATCTCTCTGTTTTCAATTGGAATGCTTCCAAGGGTATTAAAGTTCTCAAATCCCAACCCCAAAGAGAGAAGTCCAGAGAGAATTTCCCACCTGCCTGCCTAAAGTCTGCTTACTCCTAGCAGGGGTGTTTTGTCTCACGTTTTTTTTTTTTTTTTTCTGCCACACATTGGAAGTGGGCCACACAATAAATTTGCAAACACTAATGAAAGCTGATGAGTAAAAAAAAGTCTGTGCACAATTTCTGTGATATCTGACACCACAGATGAGCAAAACAGCTCTCAAATAATCCACATGTGGCCTGTGGGCTGCAAATTTGACACTTCTATAAGAGGATTTATCTTTTTCTTTTTCTTTTTTGTCAATGTGCTGGTTTCATATATAATCTGAAATATTTTCATCAAACTGGTTAACATAGGCTTCATGGCATTTTCTTAGTTATTATGTTAAGACATTTATATTCTGCATTTAGTAAGTTTCACCTGTACCCTTCTAAGATGCACCATAGGTGTGATCCCACCAATTACCCTCCCACCACCCATCCTCCACCCTCCCCACTCCTCCCTTGCCCCTTTTCCCATATTCTTGTACTATAATTGGATTATAGCCTTCATATGAAAGCTATAGATCAGTTTCATAGTAGGGCTGAGTACATCGGATACTTTTTCTTCCATTCTTGAGATGCTTTGCTAAGAAGAATGTGTTCCAGCTCCATCCATGTAAACATGAAAGAGGTAAAGTCTCCATCTTTCTTTAAAGCTGCATAATATTCCATGGTGTACATTTAACACAATTTATTAATCCATTCGTGGGTCAATGGACATTTGGGCTTCTTCCATGACTTAGCAATTATGAACTGTACTACAAAAAATATTCTGATACAGGGCATCGCCTGTGGCTCAATGGGATAGGACACCGGCCCCATATGCTGGAGGTGGCAGGTTCAAACCCAGCCCTGGCCAAATGACAACAACAACAAAAAAAAATCATTCCAATACAAATATCTTTGTTGTACTGTGATTTTTGGTCTTATGGATATATACCTAGTAGAGGAATTAAAGGATCAAATGGCAGATCTATTTTTAGATTTTTAAGTATTCTCCAAATATCTTTCTAAAAAGAATGTATTAGTTTGCATTCCCACCAGCAATGTAGAAGTGTTCCCTTTTCTCCACATCCACACCAACATCTCTGTTTTTGAGATTTTGTGATGTGGGCTAATCTTACTGAGGTTAGATGATATCTCAAAGTAGTTTTGATTTGCATTTCTCTGATTATTAAGGATGATGAGGATTTTTTCATGTGTCTATAGAGACATGTCTTCTTCAGAGAAGTTTCTCTCCATGTCCCTTGCCCACTCTGAGATGGGATCATTTGTTTTTTTCTTGCTAATACATTTGAGTTCTCTGTGGATTCTGGTTATTAAACCTTTGTTGGAGGCATAACCTGCAAATATCTTCTCCCTTTTTGAGGACTGTCTACTTGCTTTACTTACTGCGTTCTTGGCTGTGCATAAGCTTTTTAGTTTGATCAGGTCCCAGTAGTATATTTTTGATGTTGCTTCAATTGCCCGGGAGTCCTCTTGATAAAATATTTGCCCAGGATGATTTCTTCAAGAGTTTTCTCTGCACTTTCTTCTAGTAATTTTATAGTTTCATGTCTTAAGTTTAAATGTTTAATCCAGTGAGAGTCTATCTTAGTTAATTGTGAAAGGTGTGGATCCAGTTTCAGTCTTCTACAGGTCACATGCCAGTTCACCCAGCACTATTTGTTAAATAGGGAATCATTTCCCCACTGAATGTTTTTAATTGGCTTGTCAAAGATCAAATAATGGTAGGTAGCTGGGTTTATCTCTTAGTTCTCTATTCTGTTCCATACATCTACCTCTCTGTTTTTGTGCCAGTAGCATGCTGTTTTGATTACTATTGATTTATAGTATAGTCCGAGGTCTGGTAGCGTAATTCCTCCTGCTTTGATTTTATTTCTGAGTAACGTCTTGGGTATTTGAGTTTTTTTCTGATTCCATATAAAATGATGTATTATTTTTTCAAGATCTTTAAAGTATGACAGTGGAGCTTTAATAGGGATTGCATTAAAGTTGTATATTGCTTTGGGTAGTATGGACATTTTAACAATGTTGATTCTTCCCAGCCATGAGCATGGTATGTTTTTCCATTTGTTAACATTTTCAGCTATTTCTTTTTTTAACATTTCATAATTCTCTGTATAGAGATCTTTCATATCCTTTGTTAGGTAAACTCCAAATATTTCATCTTCTTTGGCACTACTGTGAAAGGAATAGAGTCCTTTATTGCTTTTTCACCTTGGCTATTATTGGCATATATAAAGGCTACAGATTTATGAGTGTTGATTTTGTAACCTGAGACACTGCTGTATTCCTCGATCACTTCTAAGAGGTTTGTACTAAATCCCTGGTGTTTTCCAGGTATACAATCATATCAACTGTGAAGAGAGAAAGTTTGATCTCTTCTGACCATATATGGATACCCTTGATCGCCTTTTCTTCCCTAATTGCAATGGCTAAAGCTTCCATTACAATTTTAAAGAGCAGTGGAGACAATGGGCAACCTTGTCTGGTTTCCGATCTGAGTGGAAATGATTTCAATTTCACTCCATTCAGTATGACATTGGCTGTGGGTTTGCTGTAGATGGCCTCTATCAATTTAAGAAATGTCCCTTCTATACCATTTTTTTTAAGTGTTCTGGTCATGAAGGGATGCTGGATATTATCAAAAGCTTTTTCTGTACCAATTGAAAGAATCATATGGTCTTTATTTTTTAATTTGTTTATGTGCTGGATTATATTTATAGATTTATTTATATTGAACCAGCCTTGAGACCCTGAGATAAAACCCACTTGGTCACGGTGTATAATTTTTTGATGTGTTTCTGGATTCTATTTGTTAGGATCTTGTTAAATATTTTTGCATCAGTATTTATTAGTGATATTGGTTTATAATTTTCTTTTCTTGTTGGGTCTTTTCCTGGTTTAGGGATCAAGGTGATGTTTGCTTCATAGAATGTGTGTGGTAGTATTCCTTCTTTTTCTGTATTTTGGAAAAGGTTGAGTAATATAGGTACTAGTTCCTCTTTCAAAGTTTGATAGAATTCTGACATGAAGCCATCTGGTACTGGGATTTTCTTTTAAGGGAGATTTTGTGTAGTTGATGCTATTTCAGAAGTTGATATAGGCCTGTTCAACATTTCTACTTCATTCTGGCTGAGTCTTGGAAGGTTGTGTGCTTCCAGTATTGGTCAATTTCCTTCAGATTTTCTTTCATATTTCTGAGTATAAAGTTTCTTGTAATATTCATTAAGGATTTTTTGAATTTCTGAGAAGTCTGTTGCTATTTTGTCTTTACTATTTCTGATTGATGAAATTAGAGATTTTACTCATTTTTTTTTTTCTGGTTAGGTTAGCTAAAGGTTTATCTTATTGACCTTTTCAAAAAACCAACCTTTTGATTTATTGATCTGTTGAATAATTATTTTGTTTTCAATTTTGTTAATTCTGCTCTAATTTTGGTTATTTCTTTTCTCCTGCTGGTTTTGAGATTGGAATGTTCTTCCTTTTCCAGTTGGTTTAGATGACCCATTAAGTTGTTAACTTCCTCTCTTTCTGTGAAGGCTTGCAGTGCTATGAATTTCCCTCTTAGGGCTACCTTTGCAGTATCCTAGAGGTTCTGATAATTTGTGTCTTTATTGTCATTTTGTTCCAGATATTTGGTAATGTCTTTCTTAATCTCATCTATGACTCATTTATCATTCAGCATAAGGTTATTTAGCTTCCATGTTTTTGTATGAGTATGCAGATTCTTGTTGTTACTGAGTTCAACTTTTATTGCATGATGGTCCAAGGAGATGCTAGGAATAATTTCTATTCTTTTAAATTTGCTAAGGTTAGATTTGTGACCTAAGATGTGATCGATTTTTGAGTATGTTCTGTGGTCTGATGAGAAGAATGTGTATTCAGTTTTGTTAAGATGAAATGCTCTGTAGATGTCTGTTAAATCCAAATGTTGAATGGTCAAGTTTAAATCTAAAATTTCTTTGCTTAGCTTCTTATTGGAGGATCTATCCATCACTGCTAAAGGACTGTTAAAATCTCTGACTACTATGGAGTTGGAGGAAATCAAGTTGCTCATGTCTTTTAGAGTTTTTCTTATAAATTGAAGTGCATTCTTGTTGGGTGCATAAATGTTAATAATTGAAATCTCATCATGTTGAGTATTACCCTTAATATATATGAAGTGTCCATCCTTATCCTTCCTTACTTTTGTTGGTTTAAAGCCTAGTGTATCTGCATATAAGATTGCAACACCTGCTTTTTACTGTTTTCCATTTGCCTGGAATATAGATGACCATCCCTTCACCTTGAGTCTATATTTTTCTTTTAAGGTAAGATGAGATTCCTATATGCAGCAGATATCTGACCTGAGGTTTTGTATCCACTCAGCCAACCTGTGCCTCTTTAGAGGGCAATTTCAGCCAGTCACATTAATTGAGAATGTTGGTAAGCCTGGCAGAATTTTGGGTATTGAGTTGTTCGAAAGTCCAGTTCACATTTTTAATCCTTTTGCCACTGTCGAAATTGGCATTTGATCAAAGGTTTCTGAGAGTGTTTACTTTTGTGGTGTAAGGATTGCACTGGTCATTATGGAGGACAGGTCTGAGGATATCCTGGAGAGCTGGTTTAGTTTTGGTGAATTTCTTCAACATGTGAATGTCATTAAAGTATTTAATTTCTCCATCATAAATGAAACTCAGTTTAACTGGAGACAGGATCCTGGGTTGAAAGTTATTTTGTTTTAGGAGATTAAAAGTCAATGATGACCCTCTTCTAGCTTGAAAGGTTTTAGCAGAGAGATCTGCAGTTAATCCAATATTTTCCCCCTTGTATGTTATTGTTTTCTTGCATCTGACTGCTTTTAGAATTTGTTCCTTTATGTTAAATTTAGTAAAGTTAATTATGATGTGCCTGGGGGATGTCTTATTTGGGTTGAGTCATGCTGGGGTTCTGAAACTGTCTGCTACCTGAATTTCAGAATCTCTTGGCATGTCTGGAAAGTTCTCTTTCATGATCTCGTGAAGAAGAGATCTGTGCCTTGTGAAGCCACTTCATTGTCTTCAGGGATCCCTATCAGGTGAATATTGCTTCTCTTTCAATTGTCCAGAGCTGTCTGAGAGAATGATCTGTTTTTGCTCTCCATTTCTCATCCTCTTTGAGAGTTTGGGAACATTTAAAAGCTTTGTCTTCAATGTCGGAAATCCTTTCTTCTACTTGCTCCATTCTGTTACTGAGGGATTCTACTGTATTTCTCAGATCTTTGAGGGCTGTAAATTCTTGTCTCAATGTGTCAAAATCTTTTGTCATTTTTGTCTTTGAATTCCTTAAATTCTTGAGACAACTTTTGAAATGCTCCTTGAATTTCTAATTTTCCTCTATTTTATTGATCTTATTTGCAATCCAAACTCTGAATTCAGTTTGTGACATCTCAGCCGTCTGTTTATGAATGGAGTCTTCAGTTGTGTCCACCAAATTGTTCCTTAGGAGGGTTGATCTACTCTGGTTATTTATGTTATTGGAGCTTTTCTGCTGATTCTGCCCCATGATTATTTTACACCATTTGGCTAGATGAGCAGATTGGGAGAAGTTGGGTTGGGTGCACCAGGAGTAGTGATTGGCCAGTCCTTTGCCCAAAAGTTGAGACTGGTGTCTGTACCTTTTCCCCTAGAGCTTTTCCAAGGACCCATACAGTGCTACGGCCTGAGAAACTGGGGACCTTCTTGGTGTGGTGGGGCTAATTGGTTCTGTCTTATTTTAAGCTGGTCTCTGTCTTACCCTAGTCAGTCAGTTACTCTGGGTTGAAGTCTGAACTGTGGAGAAATACCAGCAATGAAGTCACCCCGACCCCCCACAGGCAACAATTGGAAAAGTGAAATCACACCTTTCCACAACCACACACCCAGGGTATCACTTTGAATAGTCCTCAAGTGGTTGGCCCAGTTCAAGAGGTCCAAATCAATTGTCCCAGTCAGCACCAATCTCAGGTGGGAGAGTTCAAAATGTCTCTGGCAATTAGATAGCAAGGGTCTGCTGGTAGTTCGAGTATGACTTGCTCTGGTGCTCCATGAGGTCAGAAGGACCCACCCAGCAAATAAATTAGTCTGGGAAGGTTGATGTCTCCTTCTTCACCTCTACCAGTCACTGGTAACCCCTCAGGGCTGTTACCCAATTCCCTCCAATGAGCAGATACTCCAGCGGTTTTGCACCTGCCTGACTCACAAGGAGATCTATGTCTCCTCAACCAGGCTTCCATTCTGTGCCACTATCCCACAGGGGTAGGTGAGGCCTGACAACCTCCGGTGCTTAATGAGGGCTGGGGTGTTTCACTCAGTTCCAGCCCTGCCCCTGATTGATATTGCTGACAGAGCAGAACAATTTCCTAGAATTTTTTTCTGTCCTGGGAATACAGATGCTGTTTAAGTAACTCTGCCCTGTCTGTGCCACTGCCGGGTCTTGGCTGCAGTTCCTAAAACTCAGTGAAGCAGTCCTCTGGGTCAGCTCTGCCCTGGGAGTCTGCTGTCTCTGCATGTGCATATTCTAGTCCCCATGCTCTGCCCAGGCCGGTACTGCCTCAGGCATACCCTTTACTTATGGGGACTGAATTTCCGTCCCAGATCTGTTCCGTCAGTGGCTGCTACTAGAGAAGATGCCCAGCTTCCTCTGGTTGCCCAGAGAGATTGGGCGTGTCCTTTCACATAGTAAATGAGAAAGTCTCATGAATGTTATGTCAATCAGGTTGATGAAAATATCTCAGATTGTGTGTGAAGCCCGCACACTGTACCCCATGATTGAATTAATGTACACAGCTATGATTCAATAAAAATAAATAAATAAATAAATAAAAACAAAATATCCCTAGGGGTGTGAGTTCTATTGTTCCCGTCGTGGCTGCTGTTTTGTGCTTCAAGGGCACCGGTGCTCCTGTGTGGTTCCCTCTCAGCTGAGGTTGTCTCTCAGCTGTCTGTCCTCTCCTCGCTCCTGTGCTGGAAAATCAGCACAGATAAGCAATAAACCATGGCCCATCCACACCCCTAGAGAAAATGCCCAAGAGTCTGGACTCCATGGGGGACAGACTTCCAGACCTTGGGTTGAGAGTGGAGGGGAGTGCTGGGAGTTCAAAATTGCAGGTAGAGAATATATATAGTTTTATAGAGTTTTATTCTTGGCAGGAGAGTGCCATTGCACCCTAGTAGGGAAAGGAGGTTTGATTTTTAGAGGGTCTCTCTCATGGGAGTAAATGGGAGGATATTTGAACTCCACTCACTTGTTTGTATGGGGTATATTGCAAGCTGTTCTCATAGGGGAGGGACTCCTGTCCACTTGGTGATGGTTTTTGTAACTTTTGTTTGTATACTTGGGGTCGCAGCTTGTCTCAGCAGGGTTGATGTGCATTCTTCAACCTTCTCTCTTGGCTCAGATCTATACAATCAGCTTTCTTGCTAAACTTCTGTCCTTCTATTCTCCTTCTGGAGGGGTGTCTCTGTGGAAAGCTGGCTCCAGTCAGCCATCTTTGATTTATCTTTTTCTTGATGTTTAAACCAGAAATACCTGTTTCCTTTTGGGAGACCCTTACCCAGGAGTAAGGCTTTCTGGTTAGGACAAATTTTCATTAGAATGCTGTAATAATAATGTACATTTTGTTTTAATAGTGGCTAAATTTAATTATTAGTTCTACTAGCTTTGTTGTAGATTCCATCAGATTTTCTGCATAGAGGATTATATTGTCTGAGAACAAGAAGAGTTTTACCTATTTCATTTCAACATGGAGAGTTCTTATTTTTTTTTCTTAACTTACTGCACTGACTTGAACTTCCAGTATGATATTGAATATATGTGGTGATAGGGAACATCCCTGTCTTGTTACCAGTCTCAGGGAGAAAGCATTCACTCTTTCATCATTATGTGTAGTAGTTGTAGGTTTTTGAATGTGTGGCTGGAGACATTTCCTTCTATTTCTGCTTTGCTGAGAGTTTTTATCAGTCCAGTTGACCTTTGAACAACATGGGTTTGAGCTGCAGTGGTCTCCTTATATTTGGACTTTTTCCAAACATGGATCAAAAATATATTATTTGCTGGATCTGAAACCCATATAGATAGAGGGTTGAGTTTTCCTACCAGCAGATACCACAGGATAGACTGCAAGAACTGCATATGCACAGATTTCAGTACCCTGTGGGATCAGGGCCGGTGGGGGGGAACCTTAGAACCAATCCTTGGTTTATATTGAGGGACAACTGCCATAGATGGGAAGTTCATATAGGTGCTTTTTAAAAAGTGCGTAAATATGGTGAATTAAATTAATTGATTTTCAAATATTAACCTATAATTTAATGACATAACCCCCCCTTGGTTTTTAATACTAGTTTCCTAGGGCTACCATTGTAAAGTGCCACAAACTGGATAATTTATTCTTTCACCATTCTGGAGGCTAAAAGTCTGAAGTAAGATTTCTAGGATGGCGCTTTCTAAAGATTCTGAGGAGTATCCTTACCACTCCTTGTCTAGTTCTGTCTCTCTCTCTCTCTCTTTTTGACAAGGTCTTCCTCTGTTGCCTAGACTAGAGGGCAGTGGCTTAATCATAGCTCACTGCAACCTCAGAGTCCTGTCCTCAAGTGATCCTCCTGGATCAGCCTTCTGAGTAGCTGGTTACATAGGCATGCACCACCATGCCCAGCTAACTTTTCTATTTTTCACACAGATGGGATCTAACTATGTTGCTCAGGCTGGTCTTGAACTCCTGGCCTCAATAGATCCTTTTGCATCTGCCTCCCAAAGTGCTTGGATTACAGGCATGAGCCACCACACCCAGCCTCCTTTCTTGTCTCTCCCTAGCTTTTTACAGTGGCTGTCAGCCCTTGGTGTTGCTTGGCTAGTTGGAGCCTTATTCCAATCCACTGTTCTGTGCTGTTCTTGTTTATCTTCGGTCTTCGTGTGTGAATTTCTATTTTTTTTTTTTTTATAAAGGCACCAGGCCTACACTAATCTATTATGAACTCATCTCAACATGGTTACATCTGCAAGCCTCCTCTTTCTAAATGAGGTCATGTTCACAGTTACCAAGACTTAGAATATGAATGTTTCTTTTTAGGAGACACAATTCTACTCTCTACAGTCATGATGTATTATTAAAATATATTTATATGCATTTTATAAATTTGTTAAAATTCTACTTAGAATTTTGCATTTGCATTTGTAAGGAATATTGTTCATAGTTTTTTAAAAATACCTTTTTTTGGGGGCTTTGCTATAGGGACATGCTAGACTCATAGAGTGAATTGTGAAGTATTTCTTCCTATTTTGTTTGATGGGATAAATTGGTAGAGTTAGTAATATTTTTATCCTTAAATATTTCACATAATTCTCCATTTTAGCCTTTTGTCTATGACATTTCCTTCTTGAAAAGATTTTAAAACAAATTTGCTTTCTTTAACAGACATTGAGCCATTTAACTTAGATCTATTTCTTCTTGGGGGAATTATGGTAGTTGTGTCTCTCAATCATCTTGTTTATTTCACCTTAATTGTTGAATTTATTGACATAAAATTGTTACCAACATTTTTGTAGTATCTTTTTATTATCTGCAGAATTTGTAAGAATTCTTGATATTGGCAACTTGTGCATTCTTTTTTCTTAACTGACCAATCTGAGTAAAAGTATTAATTTTATCAGACTTCTCAAGGTCCTGGATTTTGGTAGTATTGATTGGCTCTTCTTTTTATGTTTCCTGTTTTATCAATTTCCATCATGATCTTTATTATTCTCCTTCCTTTGTTATTTGTATTTAATTGTTTTTCAATTTTTAGTTTCTTAAGATGGAAGCCGAAGTCATAGACTTGAGACCATATTCTTCTCTACTACAGGTGTTCAGTGCTAAAAATTTCCCTTTAAGTGCCACTTTATCAGCATCTCACACATTTTTATATTTTGCGTTTTTATTTTCATTCCATTTAGAATACTTTCTAACTTCCCTTCTGAGTTATTCTTTGTTGTATAGGGCATTTGGAAGTGTTTAGTTTCCAAAATATGTGAGGATAGGCAAAGAGATCTTTCAGCTATTAATTTCTAATTTAATTTATCTTGGTTGGAGAACACATTTTCCATGGTTTGAAGCATTTTAACTTTATTGAGACTTTTTAAGTGGCTCATAATATGGTCTATCCTGGCCAATATTTCAAGTATACTTGAAGAATATGCATATTATGCTATCCTTGGGTAGCATGTTCCATAGATGTCAATTAGTCAGGCTATTTGGTATTATTTTCAAGTTATCCTTCTTATATTCTATATCCTTTCCTGTTTACTTGTTCCATCAATTATAAACAGAAGAGTATTGAAACATCCAACTGTAACTGTGGAATTGTCTATTTGTTCTTGTAGTTCTATCAGCTTTTCCTCATGTGTTTTTTCTCTGTTATTTAGTATTTTGCATCCTCCTGATAAGTTGATCCTTTTTCCTCTGTTTAATTTCAGACTGGTACTGCTGCTATGCCATTGCAGATTCTCCTGTGATGTGTTTTCTGCCATTAATTCCATCCAATGTAATTCTCTAATTTCAGACCTTGTGATTTATATTTCTAGAGGTTTGATTTGGATCCTATTAATATTTCTTTGTCTAACTTTTTGCACATATGGAATATAGTTATGATAATTATTATAATGTCCTTGTCTGCTAATTCTGACATCTGTTGGGTTCAATTTATTGATTTATCTTAACTTATGGGTACTATTTTCCTGCTTATTTGCATGCCTCGTAACTTTTGATTGCATATCAGGCATTGCAAATTTTACCTTGCCAAGTGCTTGATGTTATATACCTATAAACATTCTTGATTTTTGCTGTTGGAATCAGTAAAGTTGCTTGAAAATAGCTTAATTCCTTTCAGATCTTGCTTTTAAGAATTATTTCCTAGGACAGAGTAGTGTTTAGGGCTAATTATTCACCACTCCGGAGGCAAGACCCTTCTAAGTATTTCATGAATTACAAGCTGCTCCAGTCTGGCTGGTGTGAATGGGTGAGGAAGACTCATAGGATCAGCAGACTGTCATCCTCACGACTAGGATTTATTATTCTAATGACAGAATAGTGAAAGCATGCAAAGCAGAATCAGCAAGGGGAAAATGCATGAGGAAGCCGGGCTCAAGCTTCTGAAAGCCCTGTCCTAGTGGAATTTCACAGGATGTACTGAACTCTTTCCAGGAGCTGTGGTAAGAATGTCGTCCAGTAGGGAAGCACCTTAAAGATGCAACACTGCAGGTTCACACTGGGGCCTGGTTCTCTGAGCATCCTCTGCCTGGCATGTGCCAAAATTGCAAATTCCCAGAAGGAAAACAGGTGTTCAGCATAAACCACACATTTAGTCCTCCTTCCTTTTTGTTGAGGGAAAGGATTTGAAACCATCTGATTTGAAAAAGTGTTATACCAAGGGCTGGTGATTTTTTTTTTTTCTATAAGGGGCCAATAAATAACTACAGGCCTTGCCTGACAGATGGTCTCTGTCTCCACTACTCAGCACTGCTGGTACAGCATGACTGCAGCTAGACAACAAGTAAATAAGCACGTGTGGGGATACGCCAATAGAACTTCATTTGAAAAAAACAAATTTTTTTTTTGCCTTTTTTTTTTGAGGGGGGATTGCCTGAAGGCTCTAGTTTGCCAACACTTATATCACATAATTATTAGGAATAGTTCCCTTTTGCAACAGCACCAATTTATTATAGACCTTTTATAAGATCATGTCCAAAAAATCCAGCGGTCTGAAACGTAGGCCTGTTGTGACATCAGTGGAAGAAAGGGGTGAGTCTGATGCAGAGGGTGCACCGGTGACGAACGGCCCGATTCCTTGGTTCTGATTGTGATGAAGATTGTTCACTGTGTTTTGAATCATTTCTTTTGTCTTTGGAGATTTTTACACCCTGAGCAGTAGACCATCTTTAGTTTGGGAAGCAAGGAGAAATACGCTTTCTTTGATAAAGCGTGAGAAGGGCAATTGTGAAAAGGAAAAGAACAAAAGATCCCACCCCCGTGTGACAGCCGGGCTCACGCGGATCACGTTAATGAAGAGCACGAGCGTGGGGAGGAGAATCGGGATCAATTGCTCTCATGCTTCTGGAGTGCTTGTACCCATTGAAAAGTCTTCTAGTGGTTCTGGAGTTACTTTCCTTTAGATCCCTGGTGAATTAGAGGACTTCCGTGTTTTCCGGCAATTTACCCAATCGCAGTTCATATGTGTGACTCTCTCCTAAGCTTTTCTGGGTAGGGCTTATGCTTGCTGCTTAATGGATGTTGTCATCTCAAGTCTTCTGTGTCCAGACATGAGTCTGCATATGCTTTTTGCCCTAAATTAACCCACACATGAAGCTCAGGACTGATATTTCTTCCAGCAAAATTATCCACAGTATGAGATAGCAGAGACTTCCCTCAGGGGTCTGCCAGGTGCTCCTCAAACAACAAACAAAAGTACTTTGAGTCCCTTACGGGACAATTCCCGGCACCTAGCTAGCCTTAAAAAGATAAAAAAAAAAAAAAAGATCTGTTAAACAAATGGAAATAATAAACTTAAACAATAGCCACCCAAGCAGAGTGTCAAGGTGTTTGGTTCCCTTTAAAAACTAAAGATAACATTTTGACATATGTCTCTGAGTGGTTTTTCAAAACCTGACCCACATGGGTAGGACATGCAGGCTCACTGTCATGTAGACCTGAGATGAGGGGGAGCTGAGGTCCTACCTCTGACTGCTGTTCTTTGTACTAAATCTCTTCCTGAGCTGCCCAGAGAAAGTCACATCCACAGGAAAAACCTTAACATTTCTTTTTCGCTGACCCCAAGTTTTTAGACAAAGCTTTGCTTCCTTAACCAATTATAAATCAAAGATTCTCTGACTCTACCCCCATGACCAGTAAGCTCTCCTTTCAATGTGTCCTGCCTTTTGGGTCAACCCAAAATACATCCTGCATGTATTGCTTTATAATTTTCCTGTAAAATTCTGCTTTCCTATATGATTCCCTGCCTTTAAACACCCAGTCCTTGTAAGCCAGGAGGGTGCTCGGGTGCAAAGTGCTAAGTTCTCCTTGGGTGGCGCTATGTGAGATGTGTCTCAGCGTCAGTGTTCAGCTTTGCTGTGTTGGGGGAATGGACCCAAATTTGGTGGTTCAGTAACAAATGTCATATTTACCTTTGTTTTGAGAAATCTGATAAAGTTTTGGAAGCTACAGGAAATCAGCAAGGAAGGGTTGTATCACACACACTTTTTTCAACTTAACATTCCCATGCCTCAGTTTTCTTACTTGTAAAATAGAGATATCAGTGCCAATGTCATAGGGCTATTATGAGGGCTACATCGTTATTTTCTTATTACCCTGTGCCTTAGTCCATTTGCATTGCGACAAAGAGTGCCTGAAGCTGGGAAGTTTGTAAAGAATAGAGGTTTATTGGCCTCACTGTGAGAAGCCTGGTGCCAACACCTGCATCTAGCGAGGGCCCCAGCCTGCTCCCACATGGCAGAAAGCAAATGGAACCAGCATGTGCAGCTCACAAGGTGAGAGGAGGCAGGAGGTGCCAGGCTCTTTGCAAAGGCTCAGATAGAGCAAAACTCCCTCATCAGCTCAAGAAGGCAATCAAGACCTTCACGAGGAGAATAACATTTTCTCCAACTTGTTCTCCTGGGTCTTGATGGCCTCCTCATGTGGGTCCTTGAGGCCTGTTCTTTAAGTCTGCTATCGTCAAGGTGACCTGCTGGCTCTGGGAGGCCTCTGCGTGGTAATGTCCTCCTACCTCAAACAATAATATAGAGCAGGTGATGTTGCATTTGGTGACAGATTGGAAGGGCAGGCAGATTTTGTTCATTGACTAAGGAACAATGTTCACTCATCTTGGGTCCTAAAGAAGCCATGACAGATATTTGGCACAAACTCATCATTTGATGAATATTTACTGAATAAAGAAACTTAGCATTTCCACAGTGCTGCATCTGAATAGCACTCATAACGGTTTATCTGTCCAACACGAGTGGCAGTGTGGAGGTTGGAGGTACAGGTTCCAAATCAGACCAGACACACGCTCTGGACCTCAGTTTTGTCATTGCAAAGTGAGGATAATCATAATGCCTATCTGTTACGGTGTTGTGAGAATTAAGAGAGTTAATGCGTGGAGGGTGCTGAGGACAATGCCTGGCACATAGTAGGCACTCTAAAGATGTAGCCATGATTATTCATTCAGTGAACATTTCTGAATTGAGTGCCCCTGTGTCACATAAACTGGGAATATTGAGATAAATATGTAGTCTCAGACCATAAAGCATTTAGGGCCTTCTATGGGGAGCTGAACAGATCGCCATGAGAAGTTCAGGGCAAAGGCTGTGGGCAGCTGTGCACCCGGTATGGCGAGGGTGCAGAGGGGAGTTCTCATTCTGGTTGGAAATTGCAAGCATTGAAAATTAACAAAAGCAATCGAATCCCCACCTCCCCATCTCTTACATTCACAGATGATGATATAAAAATCACATCCATTTTTTTTTCCAAGTACAATTCAGTCCTAGCAAGTACTGTAAGATAAAAGAAACATCATTTCTAAAATACTGACCTTGCAGCTGTCAATAAGGTGGCATTTTCAGGGCTACCAAGGAAAGAGCAGAGACTCAAACAGAAATAGCAGTTTTCAGATTTTTTTTTTCCTAAGGGAAGTGATAGATATTCCAGTATGAACAAATACATTTTTTTTTTTTGGCTAAAAATCAAAGGTAACAGGGAATATTAACTGCCTGAGGGAGCTGGAGAATGTTTCTTAGGGAAGATTGTATTTGAGCTGGGTCTTGATTGTATTTGAACTGGGTCTTGAAGATTAAGTTGGAACATGTCATGGGGGAAAGTACACTTCAGGCAAAGAGCAATATGCAGGAAGCCCCAGAGTCGAGGGAGATCAGATAGTTCAACTTGACTGCACTGTGAAAATCATGGCAGCAAGTGGTTAGGGATGTTTGGAAAAGGTTGAGGGCAGCTCATGAATGATCTTGTATACATTTTGTTTTGTTTTGAGACAAAGTCTCATCTGTCATCTGGACTAGATTGCAGTGGCATCATCACAGCTCACTGCAAGGTCAAATTCTTGGGCTCAGTGATCCTCCTGCCTCAGCCTCCTGAGCAGAGAGCATTACAGGCACACGCTACCACACCCTGCTAATTTTTAAATGTTTTTGTAGAGATGGAGTCTTGCTGTGTTACTGTGGCTGGTCTCATCTTTCTGGCATTAAGGAACCCTCCTGCCTCAGCGTCCCAGACTGCTGGGATTACAGGTGCTAGCCACTATGCCTGGCCCGTGTACATTCATAAGGAGTTTGAAGTGTAATCTCCAGATGATGGGAGATTATGAAAGGGAGAGCCTTCATCACAATTGCAATCTGGAGAGATGGCTCTGGTCGATGATAGATTAAACCCGTGAATGCAGAGCAGGTGTAATGGTCATCGTAAGGGAGACGAGACCTGCAGAGGAGCAGGTGGTGTGGCACTGGGAACTGTGGGGCTTCTTGCCCCAGAGAGCTACTGGGATGTGTCTGGGGTTCTAAGACAGTGTGCCTTTGCACATCTGTCTTTACCTGTGTGTTATGGACTTGACCTACAGAGGGTGAAGCTCTGTTTGAACGAGTAGAAAGCACATCTGGTTTTCCAGATGAGGCAGCAGTTTCACTGAAGTGAAGTGGCTTGTTCAAGATCACGGAGGCAGCTAGGGGTGGTGGAGAAAAGTGAGAACACAGGCATCAGCTGCCATCCAGGGCTCCCTGACATTTGTCCGTAGCGAAGTCTTCACTGTTTCTTCCTTATTGTTCCTGAAAACCACGAACTGAAATCCCAACAGTGCACCACCCAGTCCTCTTCAGAGTCACTCCCTGCCTCCTCCCAGCCCTGCCTGCCCATTTTTCCCTCCTGACCTACCTTCTAATCCTTGGGGACTTTCCTGGGGATTCAGATGGCTCTGGCTTCTTGTGATTATAGAGCCCCTGTATTTGTGTATTTAAGGACCTGGCAGGATTCTGTTTTTCTCTTGATGTGGGAACCCTTGTTCACTTTCAAGGACAAGGTAGGCAGCCTGTGTATTCCTCTGACTACTTTCAAAGTCACTCTATGTGTCATCCACCCTTCTGTCCACAGTTGCCACTTTCTCAAAAGCAAAGCCTTATAAAGTCATTTTGTTAATAACCACGTCTTATGGGTGACTCTAGGTGAAAGATTTGTAATGGATACCCGTGTTCCACTCACCCTGCCGCATCCTTTCTTCTTTCTGGTCCCCATTCCTCACTTTTCATCCCCTGAATAGACATATCGGGAACTGAGGGATCAATTCTGTGCCTGCCAGCTGGGCCCGCTCGGCCCCTCCCTCCCGCGCTGTGCTGCTCGGCCGGCCGGGTCCTCCGAGACGCCTGTCTGTGAGCAGATGGGCTCCCATGCCCCTTAGCACTTTCCCTCAGAGGTTCTGCTGATTGAGTCGTCAAATGTCAAAAGGAAAGTTAGAGATCATTAAATCCAACCCTTCGCAGATGAGCAAACAGAGACTCTACCAGCAGAGGTGACTCTCCAAGGACGCACGGGCAGCTGGTTGTGGGAGAGGGCCAGAGCCCCGGTCCCCACTGTCATCTGTGCTCTTCTCACTGGGTCACCTTTCCTTCTGTTTCCACAAATAAAGTGTTAACTTAAATAAACTGTGACTCTGGGGCAATCACGAGAAGTGAAAGTTACAGTTCCTGGCTTCACAGCCTGGGCTGGGGGGCAAGGTCAAAACACATGACAAGGAGGCAGAACCCTGGCCACATTTAGGGACCCGCTAGGGGAAGTTCGCACGGGGCCAGAGGTGGCCATCCACAGACACCAGGGTCAATCTGCCGTGGGTTTCAACCCAAACATGACATTTACCAATGCGTGGGCTCGGCCTGTCCCTAAATATCACCAAGCCTCAAATGACTCACTGTATTGAAGAAATGACATAACAAATATTTAGGGACTTACTTGGCAAAGTGGGAAGGTTTCCTAGGTAGGAAGGATGACAGTGGTGCAGAAGGCTGGTTGTCTGTACCTACACAGAAGAGAAGGACATAGTTATTAGGCAGGTGCGAGGGCTGGAGCCGAGGGGCCATGATGAGGGGCCAGGAGGAGGCCGGCCTGGTTGTAGAGGTTTGGGGAGGGGACATATTGAGAATGCTGGAGATGTGAATAGGGGTGGGTTGGGGAAGGACTGAAGCCTTCCCCAAGAAGAGTTTGGAATTTGATCCATCAATTCATTGAATTCATTCATAGAATTAGAGGGGCCCAAGGAACAACCGAGTGCTCTGATCTGAGATCCAGGTGGGGCAGGCTGCACTCTGAGGGTCGAAACTCGGCTCTAGGCCTCTCTCCTCGGCAGCTAGAGGGCCATTTCCCCCCATGGCTGGGCTCTGAGGGTGGAATCCACACCAGGCCTCTCTCCTCGGCTGGTGGAGGGCTGTTTCCCCCCGTGTCTTCACACCGTCTTCCTTCTCTGAGCATTTCTTTGTCCAGATTTACCCCTTTTTCTAAAGACATTTGTCCTGTTGGATAAAGACCCATCCTAATGACCTCACTTTAATTCTATTACCTTTATAATGACCACATAAGGTCAATCTCCAAATAAGGTCATACTCTGAAGTATGGGGAGTTAGGACTTCAGGATATATATAGATTTTGGCGTAACACAATTCATAACACTTCTGACTTTATTCCTCATGGAGGGCCAAAAGGAGGTTTTCAGAGAAAGAAATATAGTGTAAGATACCATAACAAACCGGTGGTCAGCATCCTGCCAGCTGGTGACCATGGTGCCTGGGGAGATTCGGGTTACTTACTCTTCTCCCCCAAGCTTGTGGTCAGCACTCGTGTGTTGATGCTTTTGTGCATGTATCTCACACCTGCCCTCCACCCCCCACACGCATGTACACATGTACTTTCCACACAGCAGAGCCCTGTTAATTCACTGGAGTACATCCTAGTAAAACACCTGGCACGTGGCATCTCCACTCTTCACCTTCACTTTGTACTATCTGAGTAGTTATTGCCATAGTGATTACAGATTCTCAAGATAGTTTCTGCCTTTACATCAATTGATACAGGGTGGGGTGGGCATGAAGCACCTTTACAGTCATCATACCATATTCGTTCCTTCTGACAATGTTAGGAAGGGAGTAGGGGAGGGATTCTTAGTCCCGTGTTATTGCTGGGGCTGCTGAGGCTCATGGAGGTAGAGTATTCTGCCCTAGGGTTTAAGTCCATTAGGGCTTTCTCTGAGGTATCACCTTCTGTAGCTACATCTGCCTTTTAATTTCTCTCCCTCTACCACCCACCCCTGCTCTGTCTAATGCCACCATCTCCAGTGAGTCCTGCTTCTGTTCCCCTTGTCACACAGTCCACATTGGGAGTCATTCCAGTGGTACTCACTGGTCATGCAGGAGATAGGACTCCTGGGAGTTGGTCTCAGTCATTGGGGGTGTTCTTACCAGCTCTTTGCACCTGAGTAGGCGGGAGGGGTAGCCAGAGTCTCTAGGAAAGGTGGGGTAGCCAAATGCATTTATCCCCATCCACTTTTTCCATGGGACCCAGCAGCCTTTGCCTGAATGGATCAGGCAGTCTCAGTCAGCAGACACCTTTGCTAGGACCTAGAAGGCCAAGGGTGAGTTTTCCCTTCAAGTGTGGAGACTGCTGCTGAAATGCTCACTTTGTCTGATGTTCTTGAGTTCATTATTATGTCTTCCACTGAAAGCAAATGAATGTGGACTTCTTCCCCACGTCCCCTGGTGTCTTCCAATGGCCCCATCTGATATATATGTCCTGTGAACATGAATGCCTCAAAATGGAGCCAGGTACGACCAGTGACTCTGCCCACAGTGCAACTGCTGACTCCTTGGAGTGAAAAGTACATGTGTGGTTGCCTGAGGTGGCCAGGCAGATGGAGACCTCATGAGTCAGCGAAGAGACGAGATAATGGACATCGACTCGTCCTCGGGGGTCGAGCTGCCTGCAGAGCTCTGCTCTGGGGAGGTTGGGGCCTTCTGTCTACCAGCAGTACCATCAGAGACTCTCCCAGGGAAGAGAAGGGACCTTCCTCCCACTGGGTGGGGTCCCCAGGGAAATTCGGATGTCTGGTTTGGTTAGGGGATCAGTGTGCTGCTCTCTGAGCTTCCTTCCCCTCCCTCTCACTGCCCCTGTGTGTGAAAATGTTTACATGGTGGTTGGTGTGGGAAAGCCTCATGAATTCCACATTAAATGGCCATTGAGTCATTAAGAGACCTCTCTTTGAGCCTGACCTGATACCATCTACCAACTTGCCCGTTCCCCAATGATGCCTTCTCTCCATCCCTGCTCTTTCTGCATAGGCCTTGCCTCTGTCGTCCTCCCCTGGTCCAGCTCACCCTCCTCTCATCCAGATGGCTTCCATCTCTCTGTCTGTTCCTGCCAGTTTTGTGTCCTCACTGCAGCCAGTTTGGTTCATGAGAAGATGCAAGGCCTGTTGCCCACTCCAGCTTCAACTCAGGGCTCCGGCCATGCTCATCAGGATCAGTGCTAACTGAGCCAAGCTCTCTTTTGCATCCAGGCTATTTCTTCTGCCCTGAAAACCCTTCGCTGCTGATTCCCTCCCCATTTTGCCCCATTTTCTGGTGAATTCTACTTCTCTATCACTACGCAGCTTTAACATTGTGGCTGACATACCCCAGACTGGTGGGTAACTTGATTCTCCTAAGTATTCTGGTATCATATACTTAACAGCCTGCTGTGTGTTGTGTGTCCAGAGCCTGGCATATACCTGTAGCAGGAATCTGTCAATATTACTGGAATCAGCAACCGCTCTGTCAGTGTCTCTGCTGGGACTTGGGTATTTCTGACCTAGAAAATGGTCCTTTGGGAAGATTATCCTAAAACACAATTTCCCCAGTTGTTTCTCTGTTTAAAAATCACACATTATGGGCATCACCGAGACCCCAATGTCATGGAAATGCCCTGACCCGGTCGCTGAATGGACGTCTGCTCCTCTGGGCACCCAGAGTACCTTACACAACCCTCTTCCCATTAGCCTCTTTTTCTGATTCGACCCCAAATTATCCCTGGGGTCTTCTTGCCTAGCACAGGGCCTGGACCTGGGTGGGTGCTAAACAATTGTCTGTGTGAGTAAATTCCAGAACAGTAAGAGGGGGAGGAAAGACAAAATGTCGTGTCTCTGTCCTCACTCATATCTGCTTCCTGAAAGAAAAAGCGATCGGGAAGATGCCAGCCTTTGGGGAGCTTGTACAGTCTCTCTGCTGAGTCTGCGTGGTCACCTACTCCGTGAGGCCCTGGGGGCAGGAACGCCCCAGCAGGGGGTTTCCCCCCGCAGAAACTCTGAGGCTCTGCTAAGGTGCTGCTGCTGTGGGAGTGCCAGGCATCAGGATCAAGGCAGGGAGTCAGAGTGATGCCAGGCTGAGCTGAGTGGGGGTGGCCGAGGGGAGGAGGGAAGTGGCTGTACCAGCTGGAGCTAGAGAGGACGGAGAGGTAGAACGTTCAGTCTTTCCCCACCACCCCCACCAGTGTGAAGAAGACCATGTTCCCCCAACTGGACTCCCTGGATATCTAGAGTATGTGAGAATTGGAGGGAGACAGAAGGGCTGTTGACAAAGAAGAGCAAGGGTTTTGATGTCAGATGGTGTGAGTTCAAAAGCAGCCCTAAGAGGAATTTAACAATGGTGCAACTTTCTACCTGCTCCCAGGTCAATTACTTAAGTAATTAACTACCCCTTCCTCCCTGTAAGGACAACAACCTGAAAGGGTGGCTTGAGAGAGAAATGTGTGATGACATCAAGCCCTGACCACAGTGTCCAGCAGAGCAGCAGTGCTCAATGCAGGGGACCATATTCCTGCATGATAGTGTGAGAGTTCTTATGTGAAGGAAAGAAACACTAACCCTTGGGGAAAATTTCCATCCAACTTAGGCCAGTGAGCTGGGTGGGTTGAAAGGTTGAGGGTCTCCACATACAGCTCATGGGATCCACTGAGCAAGTAACACTTGTCTTCTGTGCTGATGCCACCCTCTGGTTGTCCTCCCCGCAGGTGAGATTCAGATGTGATCAGAAAAGATCACGACCCACGGCACATCCAGGAGACACCCTGCGCCAGCCATGAAGCCCTGGATGTTTGTGTTGGTGTGAGAGGTGAGAATAGAGCAGGGCTTAGGTTGTGCCAAGGCAGAGGCCCTGGGTTTCAGGCAGGAGAATGTGGTGTGGTTTGTGCCATTTCGGAATTGCTTCTTGTCTCTTTGAGAAAGCTCTGTCCTGCTTTAATGCTAAATAGAAAACATTTTTTTTCTACCCATTTTCTCTGTACTAGGTAAGCTAGAGGATAAAACTTAAAGTCTCTGATAGGTGCAAAATGGTATGAATCTAAGTCTGAAATAGAATGGAAATCAAGATATTGACCTGACAGCGTGTAGATGAAATGTTCGTTTTTAGCTCATATTGAGAATAGATTGAGGGTGAGCCCTCCCAGTTACAGAGAACACTAATCAAGGCAAACATCCTTCCCCTAAGCCCTCAGGAGCCTTATGTAGGAAATGGAGAAAGAGCTGCTTCTTCAAATCTCACAGAGTCAAAGCTCCTAAAATTCCCCATGCCTGATAAAATTTATAACAATTGAAAAGCATTGTATTCCAAAATGGTTCATATGTTCACCAGGACAGGAATCAAAGGAGCAAGATATTTTCTCTTCCTTTCTTTTTCATGTGAGAAACTCAAATCAAACATCACTTCTCTGAGAAGATCTTCTGTGGTCTTGTGTCCTCTCTATGCTCCAAATAGCATCTTGTTCCTACTCATCTCCACCGTAGGACTCATCCTGCTGTATTGTAATCCCCTGTTACCTGCCATCATCCCTTCACGAGTAAGATCAAGGTTTCACTCTTCTTTTAATAGCGTCATATAAAGTGAACCCATATCACTGAAAGTCACCCAGACATGAGTTCAAGTCTAGCTGTGCAGCCACAAGCTGTGGGATCTTGTGTATGCTCCTTAACACTAGTGTCAGTGGAACGTTAGAGATAATAGCATAAAGCTTGCAGAGTTGGGTTGAGAGTTAGATGAGAAACTTTAATGTAGCTTTTTGCATTGTTCTGATTCATAGTAGATTAGAAGCTTTGTGATGTTGTTGTTGAATAAATGGATTCTTTGTCCTTATAACTTCCTGGAAAATTAAGGCATCTTAGGGATTCAATGGGGTTCCTTCCTCAGGACATGGTGGACGGGTGCCTAATTCCCCCCCCCCACTTGCTGTGCTTGCAAAGGAGTAAGCATGGTGCTTTCTTAAAATTATTGGAAAATAATTTACTTAGAGGTGATTCTTGTGATATTTGAAACATTAATAAAAAATAGGATTCTGGCAGAGATATACTGAGAAGTTAACTTCCCAAGTATCTGAGCACCTAGGTTTCAGATATTTGTGAGCTTGGGCAAATCACTACTTATGTCTGAGATTCAGTTTTCACAGAGGTTAAACAGAAGTGGGGATTATCAATCAATAATTGCGTAAAGATGTCCTCAACATTTACTATGTTAAAGGAACTGTGCTAATTACTGGGGGGGTGGGGGTGGTGATGCACTGAAAAGTCTAGACTATCCTGAATATTTTCTTCCAAATAGTCCATGTAGATTCTGCAATCCTGTAAGTTCTAGGTTGACATTGCAGTGGAATAAAGTAGCTTTCAGGAATTAAAGTCACTAGGTAATTTCACAGCACACACTCTTATTATTTGTCAGTAAAGAAGAGTGTTTTCAGCCTCAGGGATCAAGTTAGGTTCTAACATGGAAATATACATGAAGCTGCTAAGAAATTATATCCTTAATGGCCCTTTTAGCTCTGTTCATGCGTGGAATTGAGGGAATAAAGTGGCTCTTCGCTACAGGTGTAGTGAGGCTTGCTACCAGTGTATCTCGTCGTGGTTCTTCATTCTGGAGGTTTTGGTGAGTCATTGAGAGTCTATGATTAGGAACATGGCTAGATGCTTTGCATTACAACAGTTCATTTGATAACTTACGCATGTGCTTCCAAGTTTGGAGACGGAGAGCCTGGGGGATGTGCCAACAACCTCATGCCAAGTATGCGTAAAGAGGGAATGTGGTATTCATGAGACATAATGAAACCAGAAGGGGACACACCTTGGTGTTCCCTTTGCTGAGGGAGAAATATTCAGAGGAGAAGTTAGATTTGCTGAGAGGTCCCTGGTCCCCCTTTTGCAATAGTAGAAACCAGGTCTTACCGTTCGATATAGGGCTTGAGAGTCCAAAGAAAAGGACCACATCTTTCACCACACTGTCAGCACGCGTGCAAGTCAGGTTTCCCTTCAGATTCAGACTCAACTGTCATGAGGTGGACCCCTATTGTGTACTTGGGCCAGGCCCGATTAGACTGTGCAATCCCGTCCTTTCTGTGGTCCTTGGTTTCTCCATGTGTTGGGAGAGGGTTTGGACCCATGCTCTGACCCTCCATGCTTTCCCTCAGGGCGTGAGTCTCGGAGTCCCTTGGGGACAGCCGGCAACTTGGACACTGGTCAAAACAGTCCTAAGTGAGATACTGAAATCATCTTGGCTTTACCGTCCACTCTCCGAGAAAGTTCTAGAAAATCACCTTCTCTTTCTAGACCTCGGTTTCTATATTTTAAAATAAGGTGTTGGGAATGAATTCCTTGAGTCGCCAGGCCTCAATTGGATACTCAATGTCTCGGGGTCGGGAATGGCTGAGAAGCTGCTGAATAGGTTCCCAACTAGCCTGAGAGAAACAGCTCTCCGGGCAAAAGAAGCAACGGACACTGCGACTCATTTTCCAGCCAGCAGAGAGTCTTCCCCTCCTTCTCCTTGGGTATGAAGTTTGCGTACTGAAAAGTAAGAAGCGCCCAGGGACAGCAGAGACCAGAATAAGCACGGATGCTGAAGGGAGCGGGGATACTAAATCTGCAGCCTGATAACAGTCTGTGGTGAAAACAGGAGACCGATTCCTAAGACAAAATCAGCAGAAACGTCTTGACAATCAGATCATCTGTCGCTATGACAATGGAGTTTGAAGTCCCCTAAATGAGCACAGTCCTCCGTGGGAGCAGGCGGAGCGCAGCAGCGGCCTGAGCAGCAAACACCCTGCTTCTGTGCTCGGGGAAGTATTTCGAGCCCGGCAGCAGACCGTCCATCTGCTCCACTCTGCTCCTGAAAAGAGCATCTGCAGAAAGCCCAGGGCCGAAGGCCAGAGGGACGTGCTGGAAGCTTCCAGGATTCCTTTTCACTTAGATGGGGGTCACTGATTTCTGAGAAGAGCTCCCCGGCCTTCCTGGGAGCAGCCCTGGATAAAGAAGCTTTTTGAAGCTTGGAGAGGCCCCGGTGTAGAGGCTCTGCCAGAGGGAGGGGCGCGTGCACCCTCCCGCACTGCTCTCGGTGGGAAGGAAACTTTTCAGCCTTCAAGAGCCTTTGGAGCCATTGGACAATCACAGGCCAGTCGTAATTACCACGATGTGTGGACTGTCACAGAAAGAGTGCAGCCGCCTACTGAGCGGGTCCGAGACTTCCTTTCCCTTTCATTTGCCTGTGTTCCTCATTCACCAAGGAGGGCTTTGTCAGACACTTACTACGTGACGCTGCCACCCTCTGTACCCTGATCCTCTCCCCCCGTTAGAAGGCAAGGTCCAGGAGAGCCAGTATTTTGTTGGCGTCGCGCAGAATGATTATCAAGTGGCTATCAATATGCTTGTCATGCAGTAGACGCTCATATTTAGAAGGACCGGCCTAGGGCTGGAGATGGACTCAAGAACCCCCGGCCTCTTGAGGACCCTGCCATGCAGGAGCAGTCAGTGTGATGTGGCGAGTGTGCATGGAGACTTGAGGGTTCTGGTCCTCCCGGGTCCTCTCAGTTGTCTCTGAGTGTCCTGTCTGATGCTGGGCACCGTGCCAGCCCTTGCCAGGCAGAGCAGGCCCGAGGGAAGGGCCTGTGGGGGACCTTGCCCGTGGAGGGTGGGAGGGTCTCATGTTGCTGGAGATGGGGAAGAAAAGCTTTGGGCAGAGGTGGGAGCCGCTGGAAATTGGCAGAGGAGGGTTTACAGTTCTGCTGTGTGGCTCCCCCCACTGGAACCAGGGACGGTTTCTGGGGCACCAGGAGAGCATGTTTCCTTTCAACATAAGCAGGAACTTGCCAACGGTCAGATCTCTAGGGTAGTTAGTGAGTTACTTTTTACTAGGGCAGCTACTGGACAAGATATGGTAGAAGTAATTTGGGTGTTCAGGGAAGATGGAGCTAGATCAGAGGTTCCAGAATCAGGTCCCTGCATGTGAGTTCTGTGGGGTGCTGTGTGGCTATCACAGGGAAACTGAGGCTGGAGGGCAAGTCTCTCTCCCACACTCCTCCAGCATGTGTCAGGGGTGGGTAATATTTCACTGGTACCAACGATTCTTCTGAATGCTTTTCATTTCAATTACTGAGCCAGATGTCAGCAAGGTTCCTTCCAGATCCTGTGTCCCATCATAACCCTGACTTTCAGCCAGACCATGCTGGAATTTGGTGCTGATTTATAGAAGGTTAAGGCTGGATGAGATTTTTTTTAATGGTTTTTTTTCATTAAATCATAATTGTGTACATTGGTGCAATCATGGGGCACAATGTGCTCACTTCATATACAATCTGAAATATTTTCATTGAACTATTTAACATAGCCTTCATGGCCTTTTAATCACTATATGAAGACATTTATATTCTACATTTAGTAATTTTCACCTGTACCCTTCTAAGATGCACCATAAGTGTAATCCCACCGATCACCCTCCTTCCACCCATCCTCCCCCCTCCTCTCCCCTCCCTTGCCCCTTTCCCCATTTCTTGTGCTATAACTGGGTTTTAGCCTTCATATGAAAGCGATAGATTAGCTTCATAGTAGGGATGAGTACATTGGATACTTTTTCTTCCATTCTTGAGATACTTTGCCAAGAAGAATGTGTTCCAGCTCCATCCATGTGAACACAAATGAGGTAAAGTCTCCATCTTTCTTTAAGGCTGCATAGTATTCCATGGTATACATGTACCACAATTTATTAATCCATTTGTGGGTCGATGGGCACTTGGGCTTCTTCCACAACTTAGCAATTATGAATTGGGCTGCAATAAACATTCTGGTACA
>CAUYON010034683.1:0-21373 GCA_963573935.1 Arctocebus calabarensis
TTTATCTATTTTATTTATTTTTTAAAAAAACCAACTCCTTGTTTCATTAATTTTCTGAATGATTCTTTTGTTTTCAATTTCATTGATCTCTGATTTAATTTTGGATATTTCTTTTCTTCTGCTGGGTTTAGGCTTAGATTGTTTTTCTTTTCCCAATTCTATAAGATGGCTTGTGAGTTTATTGATGCGCTCTCTTTCTGTTTTTCGAATGCAAGTGTCTAAAGCAATAAATTTTCCTCTTAGAACTGCTTTTGCAGTATCCCACAGGTTTTGTGTCTTCATTGTTGTTATGCTCAAGGCAGTGAATGATTTCCTGTTTTATTTCTTCCTGCATCCAACTGTCATTCAACAGAAGCTTGTTTAGTTTCTATGCTTTGAGTTCCACCTTTATAGTGCCTTGTGGTCTGAGAAAATACAAAGTAAAATTTCAATACTTTTGATTCTGTTGAGGTTTGTTTTGTGTCCTAGGATATGATCAATTTTGGAGAATGTTCCATGGGTCGATGAGAAGAATGTATATTCTTTATCTGTGGGATGGAGAGTTCTATATGCGTCTATCAAGCACAGTTGTTCTAGGGTCTCATTTAAGTTCCTTATATCTTTGTTTAATTTCTATTTAGAGGATCTTTTCAGCTCTGTAAGAAGAGTGTTAAAGTCCCCTGTTGTTATGGTATTATAGGATTTCATATTGCTGAGACTGAATAAGGTCTGTTTCAGGAATCTCGAAGCATTTAAATTGGGTGCATAAATATTTAGAATTGAAACGTCTTCTTGTATTTTTCCCTTGACCAATATGAAGTGACCATCTTTGTCTTTTTTGACTTTAGTTGCTTTAAATCCACACGTATCTGAAAATAAGATTGCAACTCCTCTTTTCTTCTGAGTTCCATTTGCCTGAAAAATTGTCTTCCAATCCTTAACTCAGAGTTTTAATTTGTCTTTTGAAGCTAGGTGTGTTTTCTGCAGACAAAAAAGGGATGGCTTGTGTTTTTTAATCCAGTCAGCCAATCTATGCCTCTTCAGTGGGGAATTCAAACCATTAACATTTATTGAGATAATTGATAAGTGTGGTAGTGTTCTATTCATCTTATTTTGTGAGAGTCCATTGCTAGGTTTTATCTTTTGCATCAGTGTGGGAGTTACGCTTTGGCCTTTAATTTCTGAGTTCTTATTTTGCTGTTGATCCATTGTGATGGTCAGTGTGTAGAAAAGGGTGGAGTATTTCCTGTAGAGCTGGTCTTGTTGTGGTGAATTTCCTCAATGATTGTATATCAGTAAATGATTTGATTTCTCTGTCAATTTTAAAACTTAGCTTGGCAAGATATAGAAGTCTGGGCTGGAGATTGTTCTGTTTAAGTAGGTTAAAGGTAGATGACCATTGTCTTCTTGCTTGGAAAGTTTCATTTGAGAAGTCTGCAGTCACCCTGATAGATTGCCCCTGTAGGTCAACTGGCACTTACTCCTGGCAGCTTGAAGAATCTTTTCTTTTGTCTTGACTTTGGACAGGTTCATCACTATGTGTCTTGGGGAAGCTTGGTTAGAGTTGAGGCTACCTGGGGTCCAATATCCCTCTTGGAGAGTGTCAGAATCTTTGGTGATATTTGGGAAATTTTCATTTATAATATTCTCTAGTATGGCTTCCATTCCCCTGGGACATTCTTCTTTCCCTTCTGGGATACCTATAACTCATATGTTTGAACACTTCATAGAGTCCCATGATTCTGTCAGCGAACATTCTGCTTTATCTCTCTTCTTTTCTGCCTCTTTGACTATCTGAGTTATCTCAAGAGCTTTGTCCTCTACCTCTGAGATTCTTTCTTCTGCATGGTCTAATTTGTTGTTGATACTTTCTACTGCATCTTTAAGTTCCCTAATTGATTGCTTCAGTTCTTTGCCATATCCTTTTATATTCTTCATAGCATTCATCTCTTACTTGATTCTGTTTTTGGATTTCTTTTTCCACCACTACCAGCATTTTCCTTTAATATTTTCCTCATTTCCTTGATTGTTTTCATCATCTGTATTATAAATTCCCTTTCTGTCATTTCTAACATTTCCTTATAGGTGGAATCCTCTGCAGTATCTACTTCACAGCCCCTTGGGGGGGATTGGTCTGGACTGGTTTTTCATGATGCCAGGAATTTTCTGCTGATTCTTCCTCATGAGTGATTTCTTTTATCTGTTTCCTTGCCCTAATTTTCCTTTGACTTCTTCCTGTCCTTTAAGTTGCCATGCCTCTGGACTAGGGTTTCGATGCCCAACCTCTGGGGGTGCCAGGTTTGGTGGTTAGGTCAGCAGCTCTTTGCCAGCCTGTGTGAACACAATACCCCACCCAGTGTGCCAAAACCAGTCTCACCCTATGCCCCTGAGGGCTAAGGCTGCAAGGTGCCTTAGTCCCTGCCTTTAGGCTGCTCAGTCATCAGATTATTTGCTCCCTCCTGGTGCTTGTTCTGTGACACTGAGGTTGGAGCTTGCCAGGGCAATTCTCCCACAATGGCTCCACACAGCTCACAACCAAACTCAGGTAGCTCTGTCTGGCTTGGTGGCCCAGTCTGGGGACCCAGACAACACTCAAAGACCTCCGCACTCTTGCCCAAGTTCTCCCAAGGCAGTTCAACTGAGTGCCATGTCCAAAAGAAAGCCAAACAGCTCACAGGTAAGGCCTTTCCAGCTTGCAGTCTCTCTGCTGCTGCACCCACAGCTGCCGGCAGGATTAGACCAAAGGAACACACTAACCTTTGCCAGATCTCCACTGCTTGCCAGATCTTCACCGCTTTTGCCTTCCTCAGAGAGTCCAGAAGTCTCATGCTATCTCCCTGCATCCCCAAAGGGATGTATCTGGGAAGATCCTGCCAGCCAGAGATGCCTGAAGTCTTCTCTCCCCAGTCTCACTGTGCCCAGTTGCAAGGAAGCTGTTATTTGGCCACCATCTTGCTCCACCCTCTACTTTTTGTGTTTTTGATAATAGCTATCCTAACTAGGGTGAGATGATATCTCATTGTGATTTTAATTTGTATTTCCCTGATTAATGTTGTTGAGTATTTTTTATATACTTGCAGGCCATTTGAGAAGTCTCTTCATTTGAGAAATTTTGATTCAGATCCTTTGCCCATTTAAAATGTCAGATTGTTTTTGCTGTTTAGTTATTTGAGTTCTTTGTACATTCTGGATATTAATCCCTTGTGGGATGGGTAGTGTGTAATTATTTTCTTCCATTCCACAGGTTGTCTCTTTAGCATGTTAATTGTCTCCTTTGCCATGCAGAGGCTTTTTAGTCTGATATAATCCTGTCTATTTTTCCTTTTGTTGCGTGTGCCTTAAAAATCTTATCCATAAAATCCCTCTTAGAAGAATGTCCCTGAAGCATTTACCCTGTTTTCTCCTAATAGTTGTACAGTTTGGGGTATTACATCTAAGTCTTTAAGTCATTTTGAATTGATTTTTTTGTATATGGAGAGAGATAGGGATATAGTTTTATTCTTTTGCATGTGGATATCCAGTTTCCCCTGTACTGTTTATTGAAGAGTCCTTTTTCTGACTTGTGTTTTTGGCATCTTTCTCAAAAATCAGTTGGCTGTAAATACTTGGACTTCTTTCTGGCTGTTTTATACTGCTTTATTGATCTCTGTGTGTGTGTGTGTGTGTGTTTTCATGTTAGAACTATGCTGTTTTAGTTGATATAGCTTTATAAGTATATTTTGAAATCTGGTAGTATGATGTATCTGGCTTTTTCTTTTTGCTCAGGATTTCTTTCACTGTTCAGAGTCTTTTGTGGCTCCGTATGTATTTCAGAATTGTTTTTTTTTTCTATTTCTATTAAAATTGTCAATAGTATTTTGATAGGAATTGAATTAAATCTGTAGATTGCTTTGAGCAGTAATGATACTAATTTTTCCAATTCATGAACATGGGAATCTCTCTAATTTTTGGTGTCCTTTTCAATCCTTTCATCACTGATTTGTAGTTTTCATTGTAGAGGTCTTTCACTTCCTTGGTTAAATTTATTTCTAGGTATTTTATCTGCTTATTTATTTTGTAGCTATTGTAAATGGGGTTGCTTTCTAGATTTCTTTTTCAGATAGTTTGTTATTGATGTATAGACATGTTACTGATTTTTCTATATTTATTTTGTAACCTGAATCAAGGAGGTGGAAGGGGATAGGAGATGTCAGGTTAATTCACACCTACTGGGTATAATGCACACATTCTGGGTGAAGGACACACAGCTTTGACCTGAAATGTACAAAATAAACTATGTAACTAAAACATGTGCACCCCTGAATAATATTCTGAAATTTAAAAAAAAAAAACCCAGCTCTGATATACGAGTGGAAACTGCAAGAGAAATAAATAAAAAGAAATAAACACGGTCATTAAATTATGATAAAGGGAGTAATGCAACAACAAGATAAAACAATTACAAATATTTATGCATTCTACATCTAGAAAACCAAGATGTATAAAGAAAAGATTATTAGAGCAAAAATGGCAGCTAGACCATGAAACAATAGTAGTTGGGATAATAGTTGGGAACCTCAACACTCTACTCTCAGCTATAGATAGATCATGACAGAAAAATCAACAAAGAAATAGCAGACTTAACCTGCACTGTAGACCAAATAGACCTAACAAATATTTACAGAATATTTTATCTAACAGTTACAGAGTACACATTCTTTTCAATGGCATGTGAACATTCTCCAGGATAAATTATATGTTGGGCCACAGAATAAGTCTCAGGAAATTTTATTTAATAAAAATCATATCAAGTATCTTTTTAGACTACAATGTACTAAAACTAGAAATCAATGAAAGAGTAACTTTGGAAACCATACAAATAGGTGAAATTTAAACAGCAAGCTTCTGAATGATAAATACCTCAATGAAGCAGTTAAGAAGGAAATTTTAAAAGTTTTTGAAACAAATGAAAATTGAAATACAATGCAGCAAAACTCATGTAATACAGCAAAAGAAATCAGAAAAGGGATGTTTATAGTAATAAGTGTGTATGAAAGGAAAGGAGACTATTTTCAAATAAACAACCTAACAATATCCATCAAGTTAGAAAAACCAAATTATTAGAAGGAAATTATTACAAGGAAAAAATAATAAGGAGCAGAGCACAACTAAATGAAATATAGATTAAGAAAACCCAAATATCAACTAAACAAAAAGCTATCTTTTTGAAAAGATAAAATCAACAAACTATTAGTTATAATAAGAAAAAAAATAGAGAGAAGATCCAAATAAAATCAGAAACAAAAAGGAGACATTACAACTGATATCACAAAAATACAAAGGATCATTAAAGACTGTTATAAACCACTATATGCCAACAAACAGAAAAACTTAAAGGAAATGGATAATTCCTGGACACATGTAACCTATTAAGATTGAACAAGGAAGAAATAAGCCTGAACGGACCAATAACGAGTAATGAGCTTGACTCTGGAATAAGAAACATTGGAAATAAAAAGTTTCCCAACAAGGAAAAGCCCAGTATGGGGTAGTTTCACTGCTTATTTGTGCCAAATGTATAAAGAACACACACCAATTCTCATCTCCCTCCCTTGTTTTACAAGGCCAGCATTATCCTGAGTTTTGATTACCCCAAACCAGAAAAGGACATAACAAAAAATAGAAAACTGCAGGCTAATATCTCTAATGAACATATGTGCAAACATTTTCAAAAAATACCAGCGAACCAAATCCAACCACACATTAAAAAGATTATACACCATGATCAAGTGGGATATATCCCAGGGATGCAAGGATGGTACAACATACACAAATCAATAAACATGAACCATAACTTCAATGGAATGAAAAATAAAAATTGCATGAACATCTCAATAGATGTGCAAAAAGGATTCAATGATTCAACATTTCAATGTGATAAAAACTCACAAGAAATTAGGTAGAGAAGGAACATAACACAATAAAGGCCCACAACTAACATCATACTGAATTTGGTAGAGCTGAAAGCTCTGGAACAAGATAAGAATACCCACTTTGACCTTTCTTATTCAACATGGGACTGGAAGTCCTAATGGAGAAATTAGGCAAGAGAAAGAAATAAAGGGCATCCAAATTGCCCCTCTTAGCAGATGACATGATCTTATACACAGAAAAATCTAAAGATTTCAACCAAAAACCTCCCACCTACTTGATTCCCATTGAGTTTTACTTCCTTCCTTATATCCATGTAAGTGTTGACCAACTAGTTCCAATTTGGTATTGAGTACATGTGGTGTTTGTTTTTCCATTCTTGCACTACCTCACTTAGAAGAATAGTCTCCAGGTCCGTTCAGGTTCTTACAATAGATAATAGTTCACTATTGCTATGTGGCTGAGTAGTGCTCCGTGGTATACAAATACCACATTTTATACCATTCCTGTATTGATGATCACTTGGGTTTTTCCACATCCTTGCAATTGTGCTGCTAAAAACATTTGAATGCAAGTGTCTTTATGATAAAATGTCATTTTTTTCCTTTGGGTAAACAAGCAATAGTGGAATTACTGAATTGAATGGTAGGTTTGCTTTTAGTTTTTTGAGGTATCTCCATACCACTTTCCACAGAGGCTGTACTGATTTGCAGCCCCACCAACAGTATGTGTTCTATTTTCTTTGCATCCACACCAATAGACATTTTGGGACTTTTTTGATAAGAGCCATTTTCACCGGAGTTAGGTGATATCTCATTGTGGTTTTAATTTGCATTTCCCTAATTATTAGAAATATTGAGCATTTTTCATGTGTTTTTTGGCCATTAGGCCATCTTCCTTTGAAAAGTTTCTGTTTATGTCACTTGCCCACTATTTTTTTTTTTTTTTTTTTGAGACAGAGCCTCAAGCTGTCCCCCTGAATAGAGTGCAGTGGCATTACAGCTCACAGCAACCTCCAATTCCTGGGCTCAAGCGAGTCTCCTGCTTCTGCCTCCCTAGTAGCTGGGACTACAGGCGCCTGCCACAACACCCGGCCATTTTTTGGTTGCAGCCGTCATTGTTGTTTGGCGGGCCGGGTTGGATTCGAACCCGCCAGCTCAGGTGTACGTGGCTGGTACCTTAGCCCATTGAGCCACAGGCGCTGAGCCACTTGCCCACTATTAAATGGAGTTATTGGATTTTTTTCTTGCTGATTTGAGTTCTTTGTAGATTCTGTTTATCAACTCTTTGTTATATGTATAGCATAGAAATAGTTTCTATTTGTATGGATAGTGGGTTGTCTATTTACTCTTATCGATTGTATCCTTGGCTGTGCAAAAACTTTTAAATCTGATCAGGTCTCACTTCTTTATTTTTGTTGTTGCTGTGATTGCTTTTGAGGTCTTCTTTATAATTCCTTCCTGAGCCTGATATCTAAAAGAGTTTTTCCAATGTTTTCTTCTAGAATTCTTAGAGTTTTGTGCCTTAGGTTTAAGCCTTCTATCCCTCATAAATTAATTTTTATAAGTGGTGAAAAGTACAGATGCTGTTTTAGTCTTTTACATGTGGCTATGCAATTTTCCCAGAACCATTTATTAAATAAGGATTCTTTCCCCAGTGTATGTTTTTATCTGCTTTGTCAAAAATCAGAAGGGAATTTGAGGATGGTTTCCCGGGCCAGATGGTTTCATACTCAAATTTTACTAAACCTATGAAGAAGAGATTGTACCTATACTGCAGAAATTATTTCTTAACATTGAGAAAGCAGGAATCCTCCCTAAGTTGTTCTACGAAGCCAACATCACTTTGACACCAAAACCAGGAAAAGACACAACTAAGAAAGAAATCCCTTATGAATATAGGGAACAATATCCCTTATAATATAGATGTAAAAATTCTCAATAAAATCTTAGCAAACCAAATTTAGCTGCATATCAAAAAAATAATTCATCACGACCAAATGGACTTTATCCCTGTGATGCAAGGATGGTTCAACCTATGCAAACCTATAAATGTATCATAATCCACCACATAAATAGAGGCAAAAATAAGGACCATATTGTTACTGAATGAAGATCTGGCTACTTGTCACTGTCAGCCAAGATGCACAGATGGGGATAGGTCCGGCAAACTTTAGCTTCTCCAAGACTATTCTGTTCTTCCATTTCCAAAATTACAGTTTTATACATAAAAGTTCAAAGCAAAGACCACACCAACCCCTGTTCCTAATAATAATCACCATAACTCAGTGACCTATTACAACATTCCAATCGAAGAATTAATCTCCTAAATCAATCCACCTAAACTAGTCAAGATAGGCATCTTTAGGGTCAGGGCTAAATTTCAAAACAGTAAGAATGCGAGATCGGATGAAGGTCAGGAAGGACCTAAATTGACCAGACTGGCTGTGTCATGTCTGTCTTCACCTGCTTGACTCCATCTTATTCTCACTACAGGTGCTTTTGATAAGATCCTTTCAACAGATGCAGAAAATGCATTCAACAACATTTAGCACACTTTATGATAAGAATGCTTAACAAAATATAAATAGATGGGACTTACCTCAGAATTATAAAGGCCATGTACAACAAACCCTCTTTTAAATGTTTGTTTTGAATAGTCTATTTTATATAAGTATATTCTTCCTCTGTTTTCCATTTGCATAGAATATCTCTTCCCATCCCTTAACTTTTAGTCTATGTGTATTTTCACAGGTGACGTGAGTTTCTTATAGTCTATAGTTGAGTCTTTTAAAAAACAATCTATTCAGCCAATGCATGTCTTTCATTATTAATTTAAACTGTTTATTCAAGGTTGTTACTGATAGATTAGGATTTGCTCCTGTCATTTTCTAAGTTATTTTCTGTTGTCTTGTATATCCTTTGTTCATTTTTTCCTCTTTTATTGTTTATTTTTGGGGTTTGGTGGAGGCTGTTGTAGTGATAACATTTGATCCCTTTCTTTTTCTTATTGGTATAGCTACTTATTAGTTTTATGCTTTTGTGTGTTTTCATGATGGTAGATATGGTGGATATTATCCTTTCACTTCCGGATGTAGGACTCTTTTAAGCAATTTTTTTATCTGGCCAATCTAGTGGTGATGAATTTGCCTTTTTATCTTTTCTTTCTTTCTTTCTTTTTTTCTTTTTTTTTTTTGAGATAGAGTTGTCTCACTATGTTGCCCTGGGTAGAGTGCAGTGGCATCACAGCTCACAGCAACTTCCAACTCTTGGGCTTAAGCGATTCTCTTGTCTCAGCTTCCCAAGTGGCTGGGACTACAGGAACCTGCCACAATGCCTAGTTATTTTCTAGTTATCATTGTTATTTAGCTGGCCCGGGCTGCACTTGAACTTGCCAGCCTTAGTGCATGTGGCTGGCACCATAACCACTGTGCTATGGGTCACCCGAGCCCTTAATTTTTTCTTGTCTGGGAAATAATTTATTTCTCCTTTATTTCTGAAGGCTATTTAGGCTGACTATAAATTCTGATCTAGCAGGTTTTATTTTCTTTTTTTCTATCATCCTTTAAAATATATTGTCTATTCTTTCTGGCCTGTAATGTTTTCTGCTGTGTTCTGATGTGGATTGCCTTATATGTGACTTGTTCTTTGTCTTTAACTTTTGATAGTTTGATTATAATGTGCTTTGGAGGAGGTCCTTTTTTGCTTAATCTATTTGGGGATTTTTGAGCTTCCTGTATCTGGGTGTTCATGTCTTTCCCAAGACTCAAGATGTTTTTAGCTATTATTTCATCATATAGATTTTCTATACCTTTTCCCATTTGTCCTTTTTAAAAATTACCATAATATAATTTCTTTTTTCTCTTAATGATATCCCATATGTCCTAAAGGTTTCCTTCATTCTTTTCTTTTTTTTCTTTTTTTTGGCAATAAAGTGAGACAGAGTCTCACTTAGTCTATTCCAAAAAAAGAAAAGAAAGAAAATGGCTACTGGTGCTTAGCACCTGTAGGACAGTGGGTCTGCTGCTGGAGAATTATTATGTTCCTTTGGAGGTGACATAGTTCCTTGTTTTTTCACATTTCTTTTGTTTCTACTTGTTATCTGCACATACGGTAGAGCAGTCACTCCTAATTTTTTGGAGTTTTTGCAAGCAAAAACTTTTCCCTGTACGTGGATCCTATAGCGTCAGTTGGCTAGGGTGCATTTGGCTTTGTTTCTGGGTTGGTACAGTAGTATAGTCTCCATATTATTTCTTTGTCTATAGTTAATGCTAGTGGTCTTTGTAAGTGCCTCAATGGCTTAAGTTGCAGTTGTTGGTTAAGACTGTACTACAGTTCTGCTGGGGTTGTGGGTTTCTGGCAGGTTTGTCCTTTGTCTTTCCAGCAGCAGAGCCACTGAAGCCTAAGTTTCCTTTCCTTTCCACGGGCTCCAAGAAAGCTGCTCTTTGGGCCTCTGGGTGGCAAAATAGGTGTGTGGTAGTTCTGCTGCTGAAGGAAGCAAGGATGCCAGTGACAGTAGTGGGCACCAGATAGGGAATTCTTAGCTCTGGGGAGCACACATGTCAGTTGGCTTTGTTGGCTTTGTCTTGGGTTCAGCCTCTCTACTGTGCTGGCTATTTTTCTGTGTATATGTATGGTACTTTGTGGGCTCAGTTTCTGGAGTCATGGCTGTACCACTAGGTCCAGATGGTGTTATGATGCTGCAGCCCTTGGCATTGATGTGGTAGGATGTTGGTGGCACCCCTGAAATGTGATAATGAGGGGAAATTTGGGCTTCTGGGAATGATGTATTCTGGTAGTGGCTCCTTTCTCAAAATTGTGCTGCAGTGTAGGTCCCAAGGAGTGGGAGGCATGTAGAATTAATTTTCTCTATGGGTAATACAAGCACATGGACTCCAAGTAGTATCCTATATTGGACTCAGGACAGATGAGGGCTATGGGGCTCTCCTGTTGCTAGGATTGCAAATATCTGTGTTGGGAATGTGGATTGCTTGGGACCTCATGTTTACCTTTTCCTACAATGGTGACTCCCTTTTGGCTGCATATCAGTCCTAGCTGGCTCCTCCATTCCCTCCTTAATGCTGCCATCCTGAAACTATTCATGCCTCAGAGGGGATTTATTACTTAATTGCTAAATTCCAGAGTTCTCCCTTAGACACACTATTTGACATGGGGTTATCTGTTTGCCAGTTTTGTTTCTTCTTCATGGAAGAGGTGAGTGTTGGGCACCTATAATCAGCCACTCTCCTTGAGAAACGTCAAGGAAAAGTTTTAGTTTGCCCTATCTGGAGCCATGGATGAGAAAATCATGTTCAAAGATGGAATTTCTGCCTATGGCAAGTAATCCTAGTTCTGGGTTTTCAAATCTATCTTCTAATTTAAGGATGTTAGGAAAGGCTACAGAAAATTCTGCTGGACTTGCCTAAATTTACACACATATAAAAAGAGATGAGGTGGTGCCTGTGGTTCAAAGGAGTAGGATGCCAGCCCCATATACCGGTGGGGGGGGGGTTCAAACCCAGCCCGGGCCAAAAATCACATACACACACACACACACACACACACACAATAATAATAAAATAAATAAAAAGAGATGGGACCCTGGCAACTCACCCTAGCCTAGCTAATGTCCTTACCATTAAAAAGAACTTCATATTATTAGTAGGTACTGATTCTTATTGAAGGTTGTGCCTATTGAGTTGGTGCGACATTATACAGTGGCTCTGAAATGCAAGTCCATTTCATTTTGCTAAGCTGAAGGAGGGAGATAATTACCTGTGTGTAAACTCCAGTCTAATAATAATAAGTAGAACATCCAGAGTTGATATTATGTATTTCTGTGCCAGGCATTGTTTCTGATTTAAAACTTGATTTAATTAAACCTTCACAATGACTGCATTCTTCTATTATCTCTATTTTACAGATGAAGAAACTGAGGCACTAAGCAATTAAGTAAATTGCCCAAGGTCACACAACATGGAAAGAGCTAGAATTCCAACTGAAAGAGTCTAGCTCATTGTGTTAGTAACCAAGTATTATAAACTGTCGCAGGAAAAATGTGCAAAAGTTATTCCCAGACAAGAAAATCAGCCAAGGAAGGAAAGGAAGCTGATATAGTCCATTTGACATTCATAATAAAGATGACAAGAATCTGCAGACCAATCCTGTGTGGCAGGAGGCAGGATGTGTTCACCATAGAGAGATGGACATCGGTGCTTAGATGGAAGTAGGTAGTGTGGCAAGGCTCTGTAAAAATAAACTGTCCTTGGCTTGGTGCCTATGGCTCAAAGGGCCAGGGCACCAGCCACGTACACCTGAGCTAGCGGGTTCGAATCCAGCCTGGGCCCGCCAAACAAAGATGACAGCTACAACCAAAAAATGGCCGGGCATTATGGCAGGCGCCTATAGTCCCAGCTACTTGGGAGGCAGAGGCAGGAGACTCGCTTGAGCCCAGGAATTGGAGGTTGCTGTGAGCTGAGATGCCATGGCACTCTATCCAGAGGGACAGGTTGAGGCTCTGTCTCAAAGAAACAAACAAACAAAAAAAAACCCCAAAATGAACTGTCCTTGAAGACAGTGTGCAGTTGCCAGGGATCAGCAACCTGAATTTCAGGGCCTAATGTGCTATGTTACTTTGTGTGATCTATTTTTATTTCCTTTATTTCTTATTCAATCTTAATATTTTGAAGAAGTAGGTTTTTAAATATCAGCCTCTTTCACCTGGGCTAATGGAAAGGAAAACAAAAACAAAAAAAACTTCTTTTTTATACTTTTTACATGGGATTCTGGGGTTTTATAGCAGACATCATGGATACTCCACCACATGGCTAGTCCCACTTGAGTGTATGTGCTACCAAAGCAGACAATGTCTGGTATCCCATCACATCTTCCAATCACAAGCACCTGTTTCTCTCCCTTCTTCTTTAGAAAGACCTTTTATGACAGCAAAGATACACCCAACTAGGTAAAACTTGGATGACTAGGGGATTTAATTCCTCCAAGGGTAATTCTGGACAACCAGTGACAATGGGAGTTTCTGGATAAACTCCCCAGTCTCCTTTGATTCGTGGGTAAATTTGGAGATATGTTTCAGAATTTTCTAAAGGATATCCAGCAAGAATGAGCCCCAGATAACTGTCAGCACAAACATATCCTTTATTGGCTTTTCTCTCTTCTGCATCTCACTTCCTAATCCCTCATGTATGTTTTCTGGGATTACCTCCCAAATAAACTAACTGCACCCAAGGTCTTGCCCCAGATTCTTCTTCTTAGAGAAACCAAACTAGCATAACTTTCAAAAGAGCACAGATGTACCCATGGAGTTGACCATGGTGGTAACAGAGAGGCTCAATGTGGAAGATTCCCCAGGAGAAGGGAAAATGAAGAAGGAGACTAAGTCAGATCACTGTCCTCTCTGCACTTGAGGACTCTCCTTCTATTCCTTGGAGATTTTAGAAATCATGGTGTTTTCCATTTTTTAAAAGGAACTGTTACTTTGACCCCACACATTTTTGTTGTCTTATTAAAGGAATCCATTCTGAGGCTGAGGGGATTCAACAAAATCTATTTTAATTGAGTCAACAGCAGAAAAGACCAGTGTCCTGGGCACAGATGGCTGCCCTTGCATCATGGCACAGTGAGCCCAGAAAACAGAATGAGATTGATAACCCACAGGATCAAAATGTCTCATCCAAATTCCAGTTCCCTGTAATTTTGAAACTAAATTAAATGCCTTCCTCCAATTCTCTGGAAATCAGAAATAACTCTAGAGTCAGCTCCCAAGAAATGGAGGTGACAGAATGCCATGGTCTGCTCCTTCCCTTGCATGGGTCTCATTTGTGGATAATATTCTTCATGGCTCTTTTGTGTACAGGTATCTACAGTGAGGATTCAAAGCCCTGTTAATGCCTGGCTTTCAGAACTGAAAGGGGACCAGGCAGGGAGAAAGCTGGTGGTACCTCACTGAGTTTCCAGAGGAGCCATCTCCCCAGTTTTCTGTGGAACCCTCTAGTCATGTGAAAAATGACATCTTTATAAAGTACCCAGGCTCTGTATCTATGAGTCAGTTGTTTAGTTACCAAGCTTTAGAGTCCAGGTATCTATGACTCAAGTGTTTAGTTACTAAGTGTTAGTGTCCAGAACATAGAGAATTTTCTATATTGTCTGTCTACACTTTATTAGTTCTGTTCAGTTCTGGGAAACACATTTGGATGGGACTTGGACCACTGGAAAATGTTTAAAAGCCTGGAAACCATGATATATGTGGTATACAGCCATATTCTGGGGGGTTTTCTTCAGGGGGCAATAACTGCAATCTTTCCTCTTCCAAGTTTGAAAGTAATTGAGAAATATAAACTGAAGAGCTGAAATTATCATCTTTACCATTGGCAAAACTGGATTTATGGATATGGCTTGGACCTGCAGTTTCTAGATTCTGGGAGCTGTTCTTGCCAGGATCAATCTACAGCCTACAGAAGAGACACTGACCCAGCCCATGTCCAGGACCATCTGTGGTGAGCTGTGGTGTCTGTTGAACATGAACACCAAAATCAAGGACAGAGAAGATTCTGCAGCCATACCTCTAGAGGGCAGCATAGGGCCCTGGCCAGGTCATCTCTCCACCTGGAAGCAGGGACAGGGATGAACACATTTCTCTCTCTATAGATGAGACAAAAAGATGGCTAATCAGGGGCTCAAGCTCACATTTTCGGGAATTGATCAATCTCCCAGTCAGAAAAGGCACTCTTCAGACCACAGCAAGAAGAATGAGAGGAGGGAGACAAGGAACAAGTGAAGCATTCCTTCCTAATACTTCCAGAAGGTGAAAAATCCCTATTTTAAGGGCCAGGATAGAAACATGGCAGAAAAAGAAACTGGTTTTCACAACAGAACGTGTTTATTTTGGGAAATACAAGACTTAGAAGAAGACACGATATTTATCTTTTAATATCTGAAAGCTAGTCCTGGAAAAGAAGGCAGCTTAGGTCTAATTACTAAAGTACAAAAGCAAATGAAAAAGGCACCATTTTATTTCTCATCATTAGAGTAGTTCTCCTTCCTACCACCAACAAAAATATGGCTGCCTTAGTAACTGGAAGTTTTCAAGCAAAGATTTAGAGGTATTTGTAGAAGATATGTAGGTATTTAGTTGGAGTTTGGAAAAATTTCCTATGGTCCTTCTAAACTCTGAGATTCTTTGATTCTGTGAAGGACAACACAGGTCAATACATAGTTGTCTTCTGAGTAAAATAGATATTGTTCTAAGCACACACAAGTCTTGAACGTATATATGAAAACATGGAAAAAGAATAACTAGAGGGAAGCTTAGATAATAGAAAAAGACTTCTTCTGTCTTCTTACCCAATCTTTATTTATATTCATATATGAGGCAATGAAGTAATAAGAATTTCAAATCCCTGTTATGTTTTTCCCTTAGTAAAAATGCTCTCAGGCAAGAAAGAGAACAGCTTAGTGGCCTTAGAGATCTACTATACAATATAGTGCCTATAATTAACAATGCTGTTTGTATACTTTAAAATTTGTTAGGAGGGTAGATGTCTTTGTTGATTTGCATTCCCATAAAAGAATACCGGAGGCTGGCTAATTTCTAAAGAAAAGAGATTTCTTTGGCTCACAAGACTCTTAAGAAGCATGACACCAGCATCTCCTTCTGGGGAGGGTCTCATGTTGCTTCCACTGGGGGAAAGAGAAGGGGAGCTGGCATATGCAGTTCACATAGTAAGAGTGGAAGCAAGAGAATGAAGGAAGCCACACTTTTAAAAGCAACCAGTCCTCTCATAAGGTAATAGAGAACTCATTACGTGGAGCAGAGCACCAAGCCATTCATGAGGGGTCCACTCCATGACCAAAATACCTCCCACTAGGTCCCATTTCCAAAACTAGGATCAAATTTCAAATGAGGTTTACAGGGTCAAACAGCAGTAGATCTTACGTGTTCTTCTCACACACACATATGCACAAAATAGTCATTGGTAGAAAATGGACTCAGAAACATTAAAAAATTTTTTAAAATCCTGGGGAGGTAGTGGCAAGATGGCCAACTAGAAGCAGCTTCCGACAGAGGCTCCTGCCCCAAAGGAAAGATAACTTCCAGAAACTGCCCAGTTGAGCTGAAGACTAGGAGCCCAACTGAGAGAGAGAAGTGATAACTGCAGGTCATCTCTGCCGAGGCAAGCTATGAATCCAAAAAACCAAGCTTCAGGCAGAAAAACTGAACTAAAGTTTTCCGCCATTGTGAACTTCCAGGACACCCTTCCCCCCTTACCTGACGCACCAGAGCCTGACCTCTGCTGAAACTGAGAAGGAAGGACTTGAGCAGCGCCCACACTCCCTATCTGCTGACCAGGCGGCCCACCAGGTAAGAGACTCAGGGCCCCACCAAGCCCCAACCAGCCCCCAGGCCAGAGACTCCTCCTGGAACTTCAGGGCTCCACTCTGCTCCAGCAAGGCCCACCATCCATTGGGGCCAGGTACTCTGCTGGGACCTGTGCATGGCTCCAATCCATGCCCCACCAGGTCTTGGCCTGCTGCCTGCAGCAGCCAGGAACTTTGTTGGGACCCCCCCGCAGCCCTAGTTGGCACTGCACTGGGCCACGGCCCACCATTTGCTGTGGCCAGGGACCCCGCCAGGACCCCAGCACGGCTCTGATCTGCACCTGCCCAGACACGGCCCTTGGCTTGCAGCAGCCAGGGACTATGCTAGGCTTCTGCTTTCTGCCTGCCATGGCTAAGAACTCTGCTGGGACCCCTGTGCCGGGCCTGTGCCTGCTGCCCACACCAGCCAGGGACTCCACCGGGAACCTGCCAGGCCTCTGCCTGCCTGTCTGAGCCAGGAACTCTGGGAGCTGCACAACCCGCATCTTCCCCCTACCCTCTCTGCCTCCTCACTGGCCCCATCCATCTGGCCAGTCCTCCTCCCAGCCAGAGACTGCTGGAGACACGGGCTCCCTTTGCAAAGGCCCCTGGGTGCCGTGCACTCCCAGAGCTGTGTGAATCATCCCATGCCCTGCTGCTTGATCTGGGTGTGCCAAACTCTGGAGCTGTTCCCACAGCCAGAACTCCCTGGGTGGGGCAATCCCAGAGGAGCTACACAGGGTCACTCCCTAGAAAGATCCAGTAACAAGAGTGATCCTGCCAGGGTATGATCTGGGAGAGACACCTCCCTAACTCTGAGGACGGTCATAGGCAACAGTGAAAAATTATCATGAGGTGGAATCAATAGAAACCTATGGCAATATGAATAATCAGAGTGAATCAACTCCCCCAAGGAATGACAAGGTAGATAGAGCACAAGATTCCTTGTATAAGCAAATGGCTGAGATGTCAGAAATCGAATTCAGAGTCTGGAAAGCAAATAAGATCAGTGGAATGGAGGACAAGATGGACTTAGAATTTCAAGTAGTAATCCAAAAGATGTCCCAAAAGATGTCTCAAGAATTAAACGAATTCAAAGACAAAATGACCAAAGATTTTGACACATTGAGATAAGAAGTTGCAGCCCTCAAAGATCTGGGAAATTCAGTTGAATCCCTCAGTAACAGAATGGAGCAAGCAGAAGAAAGGATTTCTGACATGAAGACAAAGCCTTCTAACGCTCCCAAACTTCCAAAGAGGAAGAGAAATGGAAGGCAAAAATGGAACATTCTCTCAGACAGTTCTGGGATAACTTGAAGAAAACCAGTATTCGCCTTATAGGGATACCTGAAAATGATTAAGTGGCATCCACAAGGCACAGAGTCTCTTCTTTATGAGATTATGAAGGAGAACTTTCCAAATGTGCCAAGAGATTCTGAAATTTAGATAGCAGACCTGAATAAGACATCTCCCAGGTACATCATAATTAAGTTCACTAAAGTTAATATCAAAGAAAAGATTCTGAAAGCAACCAGACGTAAGAAATCCATTACCTACAAGGGGAAGAATATAAGAATAACTGCAGATCTCTCTGATCAAATCTTTCAAGCTAGAAGAGAATGGTCATTGATGTTTAATCTCCTAAAACGAAAGAACTTTCAACCCAGGATCCTGTACCAAGGTAAAGTGAGTTTCATTTATGATGGAGAAATTAAATACTTTAATGACATCCACATGTTGAAAAAATTTGCTATAACTAAACCAGCTCTCCAGGATATTCTCAGACCTATCCTCCATAATGATCAGCATAATCCTCCACCATAAAAGTAAACTCACCCAGAAACTTTTTATCAAATTTCAACTTCCACAGTGATGAAAGGATTAAAAATGTCCACTGGGCTTACTAAAGATTTATGATTACTTTCAATTGATGTGAATGGTTTAAATTGTCCTCTAAAGAGGCATAGGTTGGCTGACTGGATACAAAAAGTCAGGCCAGATATCTGCTGTATACAAGAATCTCATCTTACCTTAAAAGATAAAATTAGACTCAAGGTGAAGGGATGGTCATCTATATTCCAGGCAAATGGAAAACAGAAGAAAGCAGGTGTTGCAATCTTATTTACAGATACAATAGGCTTTAAACCAACCAAAGTATTCCATCATGGAATAAAAGTTGAACTCAATAACAAGAGGAATCTGCATACTCATACAAAAACATGGAAGCTAAATAACCTTATGCTGAAGGATAACTGGGACATAGATAAGATTAAGAAGGAAATTACCATATTTTTGGAACAAAATGACAATAAAGACATGAATTATCAGAACCTCTGGGATACTGTAAAGGCAGTCCTAAGAGAGAAATTCATAGCACTACAAGCCTTCCTCAAGAGAACGGAAAGAGAGGAAGTTAACAACCTAATGGGACCTCTTAAGCAACTGGAGAAGGAAGAACAATCCAAACCCCAACCCAGCAGAAAAAAAGAAATAACCAAAATTAGAGCAGAATTAAATGAAATTGAAAACAAAAGACTTTTACAACAAATCAATACATCAAAAAGTTGGTATTTTGAAAAGGTCAATAAAATAGATAAACCTTTGGCTAACCTAGGCAGCAAAAAAAAAAAGAGTAAAATCTTTAATTTCATCAATCAGAAATGGTAGACATGAAATGACAACAGACCCCTCAGAAATTCAAAAAATCCTTAACGAATATTACAAGAAACTTTACTCTCAGAAATATGAAAATCTGAAGAAAATTGACCAATACTTGGAAGCACGCCACCTACCAAGATTCAGCCAGAATGTAGTGGAAACTTTGAACAGGTCTATATCAAGTTCTGAAATAGCATCAACTATAAAAAAACTCCCTAAAGAGAAAAGCCTGGGACCAGATGGCTTCACATCAGAATTCTACCAAACCTTTAAAGAAGAACTAGTACCTATATTACTAAACCTCTTCCAAAATATAGAAAAAGAAGGAATACTACCCAGCATATTCTATGAAGCAAACATAACCTTGATCCCTAAACCAAGGAGAGACCCAACAAGAAAAGAAAACTATAGACCATTATCACTAATGAATATTGATGCAAACATATTTAACAAGATACTAACAAACAGAATCCAACCACACAATCAAACAAATTATACACCACGACCAAGTGGGCTTTATTCCAGGGTCTCAAGGCTGGTTCAATATACGTAAATCTATAAATGTAATTCAGCACATAAACAAATTAAAAACTAAAGACCATATGATTGCATTCAATTGATGCAGAAAAGACTTTTGACAATATCCAGCATCCCTTCATGATCAGAACACTTAAAAAAATTGGTATAGATGGAACATTTCCTAAACTGATACAGGCCATCTACAGCAAACCCACAGCCCATATCATATTGAATGAAGTTAAATTGAAACCATTTCCACTTAGATCAGGAACCAGGCAAGGTTGCTCATTGTCTCCATTGCTCTTCAACATGGTAATGGAAGTTTTAGCTATTGCAATCAGGGAAGAAAAGGCTATCAAGGGTATCCACATAGGGTCAGAAGATATCAAACTTTCATTCTTCGCAGATGATATGATTGTATATCTGGAAAACACCAGGGATTCTACTACAAAACTTTTAGAAGTGATCAAGGAATACAGCAATGTCTCAGGCTACTAAATCAACACCCATAAATCTGTAGCCTTTATATATATCAACAATAGCCAAGCCGAAAAAACAGTCAAGGACTCTATCCCTTTCACAGTAGTGCCAAAGAAGATGAAATATTTGGGAGTTTACCTAACAAAGGATGTGAAAGATCTCTATAAGGGGAACTATGAAACTTTAAGAAAAGAAATAGCTGAAAATGTTAACAAATGGAAAAACATACCATGCTCATGGCTGGGAAGAATCAACATTGTTAAAATGTCTATACTACCCAAAGCAACATATAATTTTAATGCAATTCCTACCAAACCTCCATTGTCATATTTTAAAGATCTCAAAAAAATAATACTTCATTTTATATGGAATCAGAAATAACCTCGGGGTGGTGCCTGTGGCTCAAAGGGGTGGGGCGCTAGCCCCAAATGCCGCAGAGGACGGGTTCAAACCCAGCCCCGGCCAAAAACAAAACAAACAAACAACAACAAAAAGAAATAACCTCGAATAGCCAAGACATTACTCAGAAATAAAACCAAAGCAGGAGGAATCACGCTATCAAACCTGAGACTCTACTATAAATTGATAGTGACCAAAACAGCATGGTACTGGCACAAAAACAGAGAGGTAGATGTTTGGAACAGAATAGAGAACCAAGAGATGAATCCAGCTACTTATCATTACTTTATCTTTGATAAGCCAATTAAAAACATTCAGTGGGGAAAAGACTCTCTATTTAACAAATGGTGCTGGCTGACCTGGCTGTTGACCTGTAGAAGACAAAAACTGGACCCACTCTTCTCACCATTAACTAAGGTAGACTCTCACTGGATAAAGATTTAAACTTAAGACATGAAACTATCAAAATATTAGAAGAAAGTGCAGGGGAAACTCTTGAAGGAATTGGCTTGGGTGAATATTTTATGAGGAGGACTCCTTAGGCAATTGAAGCAGTATCAAAAATACACTACTGGGACGTGATCAAACTAAAAATCTTCTGTACAGACAAGAACATAGTAAGTATAGCAAGCAGACAGCCCTCAGAATGGGAGAAAATATTTGCAGGTTATGCCTCCGACAAAGGCAGAGGCAGAATCCACAGAGAACTCCAACGTGTTAGCAAGAAAGGAACAAGTGATCCCATCTCAGGGTGGGGAAAGGACTTGAACAGAAACTTCTCTAAAGAAGACAGGCACATGGCCTACAGACACATGAAAAAATGCTCACCATTCTTAATCATCAGAGAAATGCAAATCAAAACTACTTTGAGATATCAGCTAACTCCAGTAAGATTGGCCCACATGACAAAATCCCAAAACCAGAGATGTTGGTGTGGATGTGGAGCAAAGGGAACACTTTCACACTGCTGGGTGGAATGTACACTAATATGTTCCTTTTGGAAGGATGTATGGAGAGTACTTAGAGATCTAAAAATAGACCTGCCATTCGATCTT
>CAUYON010034685.1:0-26115 GCA_963573935.1 Arctocebus calabarensis
CACAGTTCACAGCAACCTCCAGTTCTTGGGCTTAAGCAATTCTCTTGCCTCAGCCTCCCGAGTAGCTGGGACTACAGGCGCCTGCCACAGCGCCTGGCTATTTTTTTGTTTTGCAGTTCGGCCGAGGCCGGGCTTGAACCCGCCACCTTCGGTATATGGGGCTGGCGCCCTACTCGCTGAGCCACAGGAGCCGCCCCTTTTTTACTTTTTTTTTAATTGAATCATAATTGTGTACAATAGTTCAATCATGGATTACAGTGTGTGGGCTTCATATACAATCTGAGGTAATTTCATCCGCCTTTTTGACATAACATTCATGAGATTTTCTCATTTACTGTGTGACAACATTTGTGTTCTGCATTTAGTAATTTTCTCCGGAACCTTCAAAGATGTAACTCAAGTGTGATCTCACCCTTTATCCTCTCTCCCCCCACCCTCTCCCTCCCCTTCCCTCCCTCTTCCCTTTCCCCATCTTCTTGTGTAATAACTGGGTTCTAACCTTCACATGAAAGATATAAATTCATATTAGGGCTGTATACATTGGATGCTTTTTCTTCCATTCTTGAGATATTTTGCTAAGGAGAATGTGTTCCAGCTCCATCCATGTAAATATTAAAGAGGTAAAGTCACCATCTTTCTTTAAGGCTGCATAATATTCCATGGTATACAAGTACCACAATTTGTCAATCCATTCGTGAATCGATGGGCACTTGGGCTTCTTCCATGACTTAGCAATTATGAATTAGGCTATAATAAACAATCTGGTATAGATATCTTTGGTGTAATGTGATTTTTGGTCCTCTGGGTATATACAAAGTAAAGGAATTATAGGGTCAAATGGCAAGTCTATTTTTAGATCTCTGAGTGTTCTTCAAACATTTTTCCAAAAGGGATGTATTAGTTTGCATTCCCATTAGCAATGTAGAAGTGTTCCCTTTTCTCCACATCCACTCCAGCATTTCTCTGATGATTATGGATAATGAGCACTTCTTCATGTGTCTGAAGGCTGTGCACCTGTCCTCTTTAGAGAAGTTTCTCTTCAGATCTTCTGCCCATCCTGAGATGGGGTCACTTATTCTTTTCTTGCTAATACGTTGGAGTTCTCTGTGTATTCTGGTTATTAAACCTTTGTCGGAGGCATAGCCTGAGAATATTCTCTCCCATTCTGAGGGCTGTCTGCTAGTTATACTTACTGTGTTCTTGGCTGTGCAGAAGCATTTTAGTTTCATGTGTATTTTTGATACTGCTTCCAAAGCCTTGGAGGTCCTCCTCATAAAGTATTCGCCCAGGCCAATGCTTTCAAGAGTGTCCCCTGAACTTTCTTCTAGTATTTTTATAGTTTCATGTCTTAATTTTAAATCTTTAATCCAGTGTGAGTCTATTTTTTTTAATCACTTAATTAATTAAATATCAGGTTAATATGAGGGTAGAAATGATTAGGTTAGAGTTCTAAGGAGAAGTTCAATTTGTAGTTGAGGAAGTTGAGACCTTCATCCAGGGGATGTGCTTTACACCTTCACAGTGTATTCATTAGGTAAGAGCTTACCAATCCCTTACCCTCGTCTCCTTTCCCTTTTTCCTCCTTCCCCTTCCCCACTTTAATATACTTGTGTTATTCCCTCATATGGGCATGAAGTTATTTTTCTATTAGTATTGTATATATTGGATTCATATTAGTATTGTGTACATTCGATTCAAATTAGTATTGTGTACATTGGGATCTTTCATTTCTATTCTTGTAATACTTTACTAAGAAGAATGTGTTTCAACTGCATCAAGGTAAATACAAAATAGGTATAGTCATCATCTTTTTTTCTAGATGAATGGTATACTATAACACAGTTTATTAATTTCCATGGTATATAACACAGTTTATTAATTCATTAGTAGGTTAAGGGCACTTGGTTTGCTTACATTTCTTGGTTGTTGTTAATTGAGTTGCAATAAACATTCTAATGCAAATGTCCTTGTGATTTGTTTTCTTCTGGAGACATTCATAGTAATGGAAATGTGGGATCAAATGGGCGCTCTACATTTAACTCTTTGAGGATTTGCCGTACTTGTTTCCCATAAAAGCTGTATTAGTTTGCAATCCACACACCAAGAGTATAAAAGTGATTCCTTCTCTCCACAACCACACCAACATTTGCAGCTTTAAGATTTTCTTATATGGGCTATTCTCACTGAGGCTAGTTCATATGACAGGGTGGTTTTGATTTCAACTTCACTGATAGGTACAAAGAGCATTTTTTTCATGTGTTTCTTGGCCATTTTCTGGTCTTTGTCAGAGAAGATTCTGTTCATATCTCTGACAAACATTAGGGAAAATAATCCCTATTCAATAAATGGTGCTGGAAGAAATGGTTAACCATTTGTAAAAAGACTGAAACTGTACCCACACCACTTATCACTTACAAAAATGGACTCACAATGGATAAAGGATTTAAATCTAAGACATGGGATGATAAAAATACTGGAAGAATGCATGGGAAAAACTCTAAATGACATTGGCCTGGGGAAAGGTTTTATGAAGAAGACAGCAATAACATTGGCAACATTAACACAAATAAATAAATGGAACTTAATTAAGCTAAAAAGCTTCGGAATAGCTAAAGACAAGACAATCAAAGCAAATAGACAACCTTCAGAATGGGAAAAAATATTTGCATGTCATGAATCTGACAACTAAAATCTACAGAAAACTCAAATTAATAAAAAAAAAGAGCAAATAATCTCTAGCTTTTAATCACAGAGATATGATAGGAAACACTTGACTTATTTCCACTCCTTCCATATCCACCGTATTCCTCATTTAATGGTTTTCTGGGGATCTACTAGCCACTGGCATGCAATTCTGAGTTTGCAGACAGACACTTGTTTTAGGAAAGGAAGAAAACCTTAATAGGATTAACAATCAGATAATGGAGGTGGAGATAAAAAAATGAGAAAGAAGGATACTGAGTGGGTGGGTCATATAGATGGCTTTAGGGGACCCATCAGGGCATGATGGACACTTTTATTCATTGTTCTTCCTTTCACTGTCTTTTCCTCTTTATTCGCTTCTTTATTTTTAATTTTCTTTTGGTTCAATGACTAATGGATTAAATCAAGACAATTTGAAAAGGGTCCCTAAAACATTCATTTATGTAAGATTTGGATAAGGCTGAGTTTAGTTTTCATATGGCTATTTTTCCTCAGATTGGATTGATATGCCCCTGGTAATGGGAGAGAGCCTAAAAAATAAGAGCACAATTTATAGTATGAATTTTATTTATTTTAGACAAATATCATTGTAGAAATCATTAAGACTCACCTTACTTAACAAAATCTAATATTCTGTTTTGAAAAATTAAAAACAGTTAATTTTTATACATGAACATAATGTAATTACCAAATTAATATTTTGACTCTCTCTTATTCTTTCCAAAATCTTTTTGTGCCAGACCCTATATAAGCCTTTGGCTGTTGACTTTCATGAAATGAACCAGATAATTGCCAAATTTTTACTTTGATATATGCCCATGAAGACACAGTCTAACTGGACCACATAATGAAATGTTTAAATATATCCATACATTTTGCACAAAATGTAACCCCAAACCAATCTTTCTCCCAGAACTTAGTCACTAGGGTATTTAGGGATACACAACTGCAGCTGATGCAGAAGTTCATTCCCAGATCTTCAATTTGACCTGGGGCAGCTCAATCAAAGTTTGTAAGGTTTCCAACTTTCCTAGTGGGAATTTTCAGAAAAGAAGGCATATGGATTATTCTGGCAAGTAGAATACGCAGACAAAAACTCATGTAACAATGAATCAGAACTTGAAATCTCCCTTGGAGCAAGTCAAATAATCACATTATTTGTAACAATGATATTAATAAATAATGAAAGGAGCAGTGTTAGTGCTTTTCAAAAAAATGAATCAATAATCCATAAAGCAATGGGAGTGAGGGAAGTGAGGCTACTTGCTAAAAGCCACAGTAGAGATACAGAAAAAAAAAGAAAAAGAAAAACACAAAAGGGGCTAAAGCTACATACATAATAACTTTAAGGCAAAATAGGGAGGCAGGCAGAAATTCAGGGGGCAATTCCCCTCTCAAAGGTTATTGCCTACTCTCCAAATTGATTGGCTTTCTTTCCATCCTTTCATGCCAAGACGTCCAAGCCATGAATAAGACATGAGGAAAACAAATTAAAAAAAAGAATGCTAATTTTGGGGTGAGGTCTAATAAATTCAGTCCAACAATTATATATTGACAGCTTAATGCATGTTCAACAGTGTCCTGTGTACTCTGAGCAACATAGTTCTAAGCTTTAGACTCAGTTTTAAAATTAAACAGTTTTTCTGAGAATCCACAAAGCATTTGAACTTTAAAAACATTTTGTAGGTTCGTTGGGTGTGGTAGCTCATGCATATAATCCTAGCACTCTAGGAAGATGAGGCCGGTGGATAGTCTGAGCTCATGAATTTGAGACCAGACTGAGACCCCATCTCTAAAAAAAAAAGAAAAAAAAAGAAATAGCCAGGCATTGTGGCTGGTGCCCGTAGTCCCACCTACTTGGGAGTCTGAGGCAAGAGAATCACTTAATCCCAAGAATTTGAGGTTGCTATGAGCTGTGATGCCACAGTACTTTACTGAGGGCAACAAAGTGCGACTCTGTCTCAAAAAAAAAAAAAAAAAAGAATTCTTTATCTGTAAAAAGAAAATACTAAACTTTCATATCTATTTACTTCTTAATTCAGGAAATAGATGTATATGTACATATATGTGTACATATGATACAAAGGCGATATACAGAGACAGAGAGAGATCCATAAGCACGGACATGTGACATAACTTAGTATATTATATAACACATGTCAACTTTACCACAAATGGCTAACAGACCTAATCAAGGATTAACATAATTGAGTATTGACATTAAATCATTAGTAAAAATGGTGAACTTGCATACAAGCAGTGGATAAACAATGTTCTATATACGGCAATTATCCTCAGAAAGAATGGCTAAAAAGGCTGTAGGAGGTTTCCTGAATTTTGAAGATGGGCCTAGTCCTAAAAGACATTGTTGGCTACAAAGGAGGGCAAAGAGTATCCTGCTATAGTGCTGAAGGGGAAAGATGAATCAATGGTTTGGGGAAGATTACCATGTCAGCCTGGATTTGAGAGGAATTGTGCCAAAAATGAAAGACTGCAGAGACGGGGAACAAGATTCCATGAGGAAGGCGGGAACTCAGATATTAATAAGAGACACCAAGAAGTTGTAGAGTCCACACATTCCCCATATCATGATGTTGTTGGAGTAAATTATTCTTAATTCATTAATCATCTTTGCTTATTTCTTTTTTTTTTAATTTTAGGTTAATTTGAGGTTATAAAGACTTAGCTTACAAAGTTGGGGTTTGTTAGGTATAGTTCCTGTGGTAGTTGTTGGAATAGAGTCAAGTCATCTTTACTTCTTGACTCTAACCCCATACACTCTACAAATATTCCCTCCCACCCCTCCTTGGGGGTTGCATGATCTGAGTACACCTGTGCTGGCTGACAGATCTGCTGTGCTGACATAGTATATGCCAGAGACCCTGTTTCTTTCCCCTCCTTCTCCTCTCAAGGCAAGGCATGGCAAAGTAGGACTGTGGGTACTTCTGCCTGGTTACCTTGGGAGATGAGAAGAGGAAGAGTTACAGGATGAGTGGTATATGTGCTTTGGAACCATCTAAACATCAAATTTGGGGGAAAAAAATCTTCCATCAGGTTCATAGAGTTGTGCTGTGATGAAGCTAAAAATGGAGTAAGGTCCAAAGTTTGGAACTGAGATGTAAATAGATATACAACAGGCAGGGAAAAGAAATAGCAAAGCAAAACAGAATAAAAGATAAATAAATAAACTAAAGGCATCCAAGACACCTGACATATGTTAGCTCAAAAGCTTCAGAACTTGTGTACTTAAGAGATAATCACATGTTCAAAAGGAAAATGGAATCTTTTCATGTTTTATTTTTTTTTTCCCTGAATACTAGGTCTTATGACATATGTTGTCTATAACTTACTTAAATTTCAAGGAGTATTTAATAGTATTCTTATTTTCATAAGCTCTTCGGAACTAGGATACCGTATTTTTCTTGCTCTTTATTTCCATAACTGATAGTGCATGTTTTCTTTACTGGACAATCTTCCTCTAAGCTTCTTAAATAGTATTTCGCAAGCTAAAACAAGGGATTGCAAACAAATAAGCCATGTCATCCACATCAACGCTTCCGAAAAAGTAACCTGTGTCCATTGTTCTCTCATTTAATCAATGACAAACCTCTTTTCCACAATATATTATGCACTATTTGCAAGTAAGTGTGTCAGTATTTATAGTCTGTCCTAAATTTTGAGCTCCTTAGCAGGAAGGGGCATATTTTAAAACATAGAGCATATGCACTAATGAATGAATTAATGTATAAATAAAGGGATAATTATCTCCACTCAAGTTGTATAGAGAAGTCCTTTAAGAACACATTTGAAGCATACATAGCTGTTTAATTCAGTTTAGAATAGTCTTTTTATATCATTTACATGTTCCCATCATCTGTGGCATCACTCATACTTTCATCCCATTATAATTCACCATCACATCTTTTCAATATGACTACAGTTGATATCTGAATCTATTCTTGACTCTATCCAATCCATCTTTACAATGCAAATAGAGAGATAGTATCAAAACCAAATCTTATTCTGTCACATCTCCTCTCACCAGCAACATTGAAACTTTCAATTAAGCCCCATTAAGCCCCATTGCTAAGAATAAAATTCAAAATACCATGATTTAAGTTATCTTTTAAATATTTGGAGAACTCATTAGCAAACATGATGTAATATTTTTTAAAGAAAAGAACAGAAAGAAGAGAAAATCCCCAAAGCTATCATCCATATTTAGGGTGAGCCTTATTTCAAAAAACGTGCATGTATGTGTGTCTGTGTGTGTACATGCCTTTGTCTTAGTATACTGTAAAATACAACATTTACTTTGGATCATCTAGTTCATACACAAAGAGAACCTCAGTGAAAATGTCTTGATTTAAGATGATATTGCCTGTTCCTTTTATCAAATATCCTAATACTGTGTTTGTTTTTGTAACATGGATTCTTTATTTTGACTTTTTATTTATTCAACGGTATTATATAATTATAATCCTATTATCAGCATAAATAAAACTAGCTATCTAGTTTTAGTACAAAAACAATGACTCTACCTTAATCAATTTAAGATATATTCTTTGTGTTAACAGATGATCTACACAAGGTGAAAGAACGTATTTTGGAGAATTTAATAGTGATGGGGTAATTTCTTTTACTTTACCAAAATAGTTGTTTTTAACACAGATTTTTTTTCTCTTTTTAATAAGCATACTTTGCCTTTATAATTTCATCCTGAGTCTATCAATTTTCTTCTTTTGAGAAATCAATGTCATAATAATATTTTGTTTGTTTGTTTTTTGAGGAGAAATTCTAGTGCCCAACTTCTTTAATTCATTGGATTCATCCCTTTATTTGTTTATTCAATGAGTATTTATTAGTTGATTTTTTTTTCCTATAACATTCAGGGTGAGGAATTCAAGATGTCTGTGACTTTGCTCCAGGGATCCAAGCTAATGGAGATTGTACTGCATTCAATATTCCTCAATCCTCCAAAATCCATCTTTACTAGCATATTCACTAATGGCAGACGGGAAAAGAAGTTTGGAACCAGAAAAGTTGTCTTAAATAGATGGAGAAGTTGAACATGTCATATATGCTCACATTCCACCTCTTTCATTACATGAAGAAACTTGATTTTAAGAACCGTAGGAATGAGAGTCTTAGATCAGGCTACCACATACCAACTTCACTTCTATTCTATGAAGTGAAAAAAGGGGAAAGAAGATTTATTGCTAATTGACAATTATTAGTCTCTACCACATCAACTTTGGGAAAGGAGTCCTGTGAACTGTGAAGAAAACTGAAAATTGGATTCTGTTATTAAGATATTTATTAATTTATTTATTTTAGAGACAGAGTTTCACTTTGTAGCCCTTGGTAGAGTGCTGTGGCATCACAGCTCACAGCAACCTCCAGCTCTTGGGCTTAGCCAATTCTCTTGCCTCAGCCTCCTGAGTGGCTGGGACTACAGGCACCCGCCACAATGCCTGGCTATTTTTTTGTTGCATTTTGGCTGGGGCCAGGTTCAAACCTGTCACCCTCAGTATATGGGGCCAGTACCCTACTCACTGAGCCACAGGTGCCACCTGTTATTAAGCCATTTAAATATAGTAGAATAGGAAAGACAGTATAAAATAGCTGTAATACCATAAAAACTATTATAAATTAAAAAGTCCTCTAAATGGTATCTGAGAGTCATAACTATTGCAGAAATTCACAGAAAGAAGCAAAGTTCTGTTTGTGTGACTGAAAAGTTTCAGGACATTGATGAGAGGTTAGCTGAATTTGGAGGATGAATGGGACTTCAGTAGGAAAAAATAATTATGAGAAATTTATCTCTTACCCTAAACTCTCTATCAATCAATCATTCTCCTTCCTAAACATGAATTTCTTACCCACTCCAAAATCTAAAATCACATGCACTAGTACATCAAGAAAGACACATACAGTTTATTAGTAAATAATTATTTATTCTGGTTAGTTGCTTAGTATCTTGCATTATAAATTCTGTGCGCAACAGTATTTTTATAGAACTGAGTTAATTTTAAATCACCCTATCGAGACTCTGAAATAATTTTATTAATATGATGGAAAAATACAGGCTTATCTTTGGGATCTTATTTTTATCTACATGGGGTTCCTGGATCAATGGCTCTGAGTAGGTTGGCAAGTGAGCTGAGTCGAAAGCTGCTTCTGTGGGCCTTGTGCCCACAGATATTAGTCAAAATCAGAGGTGGGTCAGGAGGCTGCAGGAGAAACCTGCTGCTCATTATGGCCAACGAAGGGATGATGTGGTTCCTTAACACTGCCTTCGAGGTGACACAGAGAATGTCTCCTTTGTCTACTGTTTGTTCAGGGTCAAGTACAATACAACGCTCATGTTGCTGGATACTCACAGCCTCATATGCAGAGATGTGATTAATTGACAGATTGAAAACATAAACTAATAGAGACCATTGCATTGTCTGTCACTGGAATAGAAATTTTTGTTTGTTTTCCTTTTGTTCTGCTACTTCAACCAACTAAATGTGTATTTTCCTATGGAAAACTTGAGTTATATTTTTAATGTCATATATAAATTTTGACAATGGATGTAACAAATGGATTGACTTCCACTCTTACAGTCTAGACGGGCCTGATATTTCAGGGGTCTGAGGTGTTACATGTGTCAGTTAGGTTCCTGTGCATCTTTCTGTCCCCATTTGCTTCCCTTGTAACCCAATCATTCCCCGACTAGCATTTCAAAGACATGCTTTCACATTTTTGCTAATTTTAGAAATAATCACTGATTCAAAGAGTCCCTAACCTACTCAAGAAGAAAACTAAAAACTGTGAGCATCTAATCTCAAGTCATATGCTTTCTCTCAACAATTTCATGGCCTGAAGTACTTCTCCAAGCAACTCACATTTTTTGGACTTGCCATAGTTTTTTTAGCACAATCCTAGTCTCTTCCTCATGAGACTTTTTATTTTTCTTCTTTGATTTTGGTTTGTCCCTGCTGCTTCTTACTTTCAAATAAAATTATTAATTTAACTCAATTTGTAATGAAGTACAATACATGTGTGCTGTCAACAAATGCATCTACTGTCCAATCTTCCTTGAATAACAGTACACCATTAACACACTTGAACAGTTATGCTATATTGCATGTACTGATAAAATCAAAGCAAAAAAAAATTGATATTAGTTGGAATACTGGCTAAGAGTTGTAAAAAAAAAAAAAAGATGGGAATACAGCACTTTAAAGAGGAGGGAAACTTATCATCTTATTTCCCTATCAGGTAAAAATTAAGTTATATTCCAGAAATCCAGGATGGAGGCAGTGCTGCCCATTTTAATGCAAAAGTGATTCAGTTCTCACCATTATTGATCAGCAACTAGGAAAAGAAAACAAGGAGCATGTACAGCCGGTTGTTTTCTGGGTAAAACCCGGTGCTGATGACTCATCAGTTCTCCCTAGCCCATTGACTAGAACTTGGTTACTTGGCCATCACTGGCAGCAAAGGAGTGTGGAGAATGTAGTTTTTAATTGAAAGCTATGTGCCTGGCTACAACTTTGTTGTTGTAAATTAAATACAGTATGGATAGTAGTAGGCTACCACTAGCCTTTTGCCAAATTTTCTTCTTGTATGTAAATATCTATGAGCCAGTTTTAGCCAGAGCCATTAGCATTTTTATGTTGCAGTTACAAATAAATTCAGTTTATCCAAGATTAAATTATTTTTGATTCATTATCTTCCTGAGATCAGAGGTTTTTATCCAGTGTGCAAGTTGCTTTAAAATGGAAACCAACTCACCGTGCTTCGCTTTCTCAAGATTAAACAATGAGTCAACAAATCAAGCTCTAAATTTGCTGTTACTTTATTCCCCATATGCTATAACTAAATGTACTTAATAGAAATTTCCTTTTTTAAAAAACATACAATTATGTCTAATTTTTATTTAAAAATTTCACCAGTTTACCCTAATATTCATATTTTTATTGTACTATAATATCTCCTCCTACTTCAAAATCTGTGAGGTAATATTTTACACACTTTCTTCTCTCCATGCTGAAGAGTGAATCTGAAGTAATCTAGACACATTTTAAAGCTCTGCTTTACCTGAGAATTTCTGATATAATGAATATTAAATAAGCTAGCTTCAAATGGCATTCGTTAAAAATTAAAACTTGAACCATTATAAAAATTTAAAAAACAACACTCCACTTTAGTTTTCTAAACTCAAGGTGTATGAAAACATGCTATGGTAACTGAGAAGAATCAATGAAAGGATCAAAATGAAAAAGACCACACATCACACTGGCCTTTACGCAATATATTCTTTCATTAGAAAAACAGAAACCATTTTCATTAAACTATTAATGTGAAAGTGTATTACATGATTGAAGAGCAGATCTTATATTATGTACAATAATTGTTTGTTTGTAGGTATTAAAAGAAGAGAAACCTCTAAAAACAGACTCTGTGTCCTGTTTCTGCATATGGTGCCTATACTCAACAGGTATGAACAAATGTTTGCTGACTATGGTAGCCTTTCTATTCTGAGTCAGAATATATTAAAATGGTTGCCTCCAAGTTGAATGGAGATAAAAGAAAAAGAAGAGAGAAATAGTGCTTCTCTTTCAGGTATAAAAAAAGGAAAAGGTGACCATCAAATGAGAGATTAGAAGGATTATATTAGGCCCAATTAACTGATTGAAACAAACTTCTGCATAAATTATTTTGGGGTTAGAGTCTATTATTTGGTCCAGGTGTTCACAGCAGTAACTTCTCTGTGAGGTAGTCTTTGTTCTCAGTTAAGAAGTGTAGATAGCTCCCATATTTCAGCAATTATGATTAATGCTGCAATGAACAGGAAAGTGTAGATATCTCTTGGAGATCCTAATTTTGCTTCTTTTCTTTAAAAAGAAAACAAAGAAGTAGGATTGCTGGGAATTGTGGAACATACATTCAATGAGATATTATTCAGCTTTGAGAAAAATAGAAATGCTGCCATCTGTAATAATCTGGGTGGATCTGGAGGGCATTATGTTAAGTCAAATAAGCCAAGTTCATGAAGCAAGTATGATCACTTGTGATATGTGGTATGTAAAATAGTCAAACTCAGACAAACAGAGAGCAGAATGATGGTTACCAGGGATTGAGTGGAGGGGAAATGGGGAAGTGCTCACCAACAGGTACAACATTTTAGTTACATAAGGGAAAATAAGTTCTAGATATTTACTATACACAGTGCCCGTAGCTAATAATACTGCATCATATACGTTAAGTTTCCTAAGAGGGTAGATGGTATGTTAATTGCTCTTACCACACACTGATGATGATGATGATGGTGGTGATGGTGATGATGATGATAAAGGATAGTAGAAAAATACTGTGAGAGGAGATGAATATTGCTTACGAATTTGATAGTGCAATTATTTCACAGGTACACACACAAGTAGCATTGCCAAAGTCATTGAGATGTATATATTTAATATGTACAGCTTAGGTGTCAATCATACCTTAATAAAATGGAAAAAAGAGATGAGAACTGGGCAAAGATATTTCTTACCAAAATGCACACTAGCTCACTTTAGGGTATAGCTGGTCCCCTGTGCATTCTAAAACCTTTTCAAGGTAGAACATGTACCCAGGTATGGAGAAAGAAGGTGCTAAATTTTAGGGTAAAGGAATTTGATCCGTGTGGCCTTTCAGTGCAGTGTCAGTAGAACACATTAACTTTTTTCAATGCACTCAATTGCCCTGTCCTTCACAACTGCATCACTATGCTGAAAAATGTGAATTTCATAGAAATGTTCAATTTTGCAGCTTAGAGACTTTGTAAAAGAGAAAACATATCATTTTTGTACTTACAAATAGCTCAAATATCTCACTTTAGAAAGTTAAAATTGGCCATGAATATAATGACACTGGATCAACATATGTTGGATTTTTAACCCTTTCATCTTTGGTTAGCTTTGCTGTCTTCTTCACAGTAAACAGCCAAACAAAGATAAAATAAAGCCCTCCAAGTGTCTAGCTTTGCCACCCTTCATACTTGGATAATTTAAAAAAAAAAAAAAAAAACTTGTTTTTTGTCTTCATTTGGCTACTTGGAGATGAATAAGATTTCTGATACTGAATCATACACATTAGGACTATAAATGAGCTGCTTTTAAGCCCCATATCCTTCATCTCTCTCCTCCCACACCCCCACCCCTCATAGGCCAATGAGTCCTGACTTCCTTTTCATTCTCACTATGCTAGTTTACCAGCCCCCATAAAAGATCTTCCTTTTCTGAAGTCTGAAGGTTAGGATAAAGCTGTAAGGCTTTAGTCACACATATTTAAAAGTGAAGTTGCAAATATTTCACATCAGATGATAAGGCTGTATATTTATTTATCTTCTTTTTTTAATCATTGAGTGGTTTCTGAAGTTCTCTTTGACAACTTATCTATCATGGTTCATCCATTGAATATTCTAACATTGTGCCTATTTAATCTTATGATGTAAACAAAAGTTTAGAGTTTTTTTTTTTCACATCTCCTTCACTCTCAGAGAGTCTCAGAGAAATATTTGAGACTGAAAGTCGATTTATCTTTGAAAAGCAACTATCTAAAGTAAAGCAAAATACCTCCAATAAGCAAAGTGCCTAGAACAGGGAGGATTCTTTCTTTCCCTTATCTCTCTCTGTTTCAATCATGATCAATTCAGAAAATATTTATTTATTAGTCACTTTAGATAAGCTCATTTTTTGGCACTGTGGGAAGAAGCAAAGGGGAATAAAAACACAGTCTGTTCCCACATGGGATTTACTATCTCCTGGAACAAGTTACCTACCCTTGACTTTCCAAATCTCCCTTACTAGTATTCTTTATATTTTAAAATTGCCCTGTGTTAATAAAATCCTACTCTTCTTTCTATTTCCCACTCTCTGTTCCCATTAATAGGCATTTATTCAGTGATCATTCACAATACTCCATTGGTATAAAAAAGAGTGTAAAGGAAGAGTGAATACTGTTTGCCCCTGTCTTAAGTAGTTTGCAATTTAATTGTACAAACATTTGATTATATGATTTAGGAACTAAAAAAAAAAAACAAAACAATTAACTATGACTTAGTTGATGTTCCTAAGCTTCCTATCACAAGAACTTCTGGTGTACTTATTCAACATAGTTCCCAAGTCCCCTGGACCCTTAGGTTACTTCTTTGCTTGAATGTCAAATGAAGTTACTAGTTTATTCACCACAGTTTGAGTACCCAGACCTAACGACATACTGACTCTGACTTAGGAAAAGGGTATGATAAATGGTATTTTTAAAAATAAATACTTTATGTTTAATCATGCTATGTTTTGGGACTTTAATTTCATTTTTATTAATTAGGGGGAAAAAAAGCTTTAAACTGATAAATCAGTGCTTTCCAGATCAAGTTGGCTTATTGGAAAAGACTTAATTTTCCTTACTCAAAACCACTCTGTGGTAAGATGGCCTTGGAATTGTATTTTTCAAAACTTTTTATGCATAATCAGCTTGGGAAATGCCTGTGTTTATGACAGCAGGTTAAAGGTTTAGCTAAATTTTATTTATTTTTTTCTTATGTAGACAGGTAGTGCTGTGTTGGGGTGCTTGGCCCCACACAGTATGATGCAAATCTGAGTCATTAGTCAGTTGTGTAATCTCCGCTACATGTGGTAGTTTGGGGTAGCTTTCTCCTTCTAGTCACAGACTAGAATTGCATTTCTTGGATATATGATGTGGAAGTTGGCCAAATGACAAGTTCTTCTTACAGAAATAGGAGAAAGTCAAATGATCAAACCTTATTCTAGGATATTTATGTGTCTGACTGATGAGATTTGGTAACTGATTTGAAAAATAGAGAGAGAAACTTCTCTGCAGAATCTAGGAAGAGGGATTGTTTTGAGAATAGTCTTTGTGAGCCAAAGAAGTGAAACTCTGCCAAACAGAGGAACAATAAGAGATGAGGCAAGAGTGCAGGAGTGGAGGAAGCTGTAGCTGATGGGAAAGAAACACACAGGAAAAAGACAAGAAAGATTCTGAAAAGGTAAACTATTATGAGATATGAATGGCAACCTAACTACTAGGATAGGATTCAGTAGTGTATATATCTGCCACACAACCTTTAGTGGAGGTGCATTAACTATCGTGTGTGTGTGTTTATGTGTGCGTGTGTGTCTGTGCATGCTTGTGTTTGATAGGTATGTACTGCAAACTTTAGTCTAAAGAAACTAGCTTTAAGAACTTGAAAGCATTGATAACCAATTATTTGCAAAATTGAATGTATCCTTGCTTTCTGCTCATCTCCCATGTAGAGTCCTACTCACCTATAGATCCACTTTAGTGCACTTAGATGCACTAAGATTCCTTTTGTGCCATAGTTGAACAAGCATCTGAAAGACATTTGGAGTGGTTTAGGGTTTGGAGGGATTTTTAGTTTGGTTTGTGATTTAATTTCCTGTTGCTCTCAATTCATCATTCTTTTTCCTATTAACAATATTTTGTATTACTCCTCCAAGGATATTTCTCATTAAAAAGTTAATGAACAGATACATGTCTACAACATATGGAACTGTAAGGGTGATATGATGAGAACAGACTGACACTTTGGTTTGGAAAAATATAATACAATGATAGATATTAAAATTACTAGGATGTATGAACTATTTTAAGGGTCCACATTAGAACTTTGGGAATGGAAGAGAATGTCATCTCTGAGCTATCACTGAAGCATTTTGTGGTTTGTCACATGTACACTTTTCAAAGATCTGTGAATTTGTGAGCCAAATATTTCATTACCAAATTTCTTTATGATTAAAAAACAAAATACCAAAAAAAAAAAAAATGAAGTGAGCAGTAAAAAAGAAAATTGTTTATACAATATGCCTATCTATAGCTGGTAAAGGGTAAAGCCCGAACCCAACTGAAGATCCTTTTTCAGTTTACCTCGGCCCTTGGAAATCTTCAGTATTTTCTTTTGCACCAGAAGGCACATATAGAAACCTGGGTGGAATTTATAAAGAAGATTTTATTAAAACCCTTTTAAACATAGGACTATCCAATAATAAAATAGGTTTCCTCTGAAGAAGTTTCCTCTGCCACACCAAAAGGCTTCAAATGGAAGATAGATGACAGTCTGCCTGGGATATTGCAGAAAGAACTTCTCTCATCTGAAGCTGGTTTAGATATCAGCTAAATCCTGTCTAAATCCCCAATTCTATGCCTCCAGGGTCCTAAATGTTCTGTAGTATGGTGCAGAATATAAACGAAGTAAATTAAGAGAAGCAATCAACCAACAGATATTTATTACATTTATACAATGAGGAAGGCACTGGGATTCTCATTTCACACCATGAAAACAGCTGCTTTGCTGCTTATTCCCTCATTTCGGAGAGTGTGAATCAGGCACAGTGTCAGGAAAGAAGAAATCAAGAGAAAAAGCTATCAGGAAAATGACCAGAAAAACAAAAGCCAAGTGGTAACTTCTCACCATTTTCTGTAGTCTGGCCCTTCTATGAGAGTGTCTGAAAGTTCTATGGTGACCTCTCCCTCACCCCTTAGGTGTTAGAATGCTTTGGGAAGAATCCGCTGATTGACTCACGAAACACTTTACCAGAAGCTCTCTAATTTGACAGTTAAGGCCACAGAAGCAATTTGTACTTTACTTAGAAGTTTATGGCATTTTGATAATTGCTTTTCCCCTTGAACTGTAGAGTTTTAAAATATAATTTTTGACTGACTATGAAAAGTAAAAAAAGTCCATATAACTTTAAGAGCATTTTCAAAGCTTATAAAATCTCCAATAAACTAAAGCAACCCAAATTTACCTTGCTGAGTTGCTCCAAGTTAGCATCATAATCATTTTTTAGCCTTTTGACATCAAAAGCATTCAAAAAAAAAGAAGAAAGAAAGAAAAGAGAAATGACAGAGAAAGTCTCTTCTTAAAGAGCAAGCATTCAAACCCTGGAACAATGTTTCTCAAGAACACAACACAGGAAAGGGACATTAAATAGCTTATCAGTGCCTTCAGCAGGACTCTGTGCACATTCAAATAAACAATGAGTCTGGAGCGTTCAAATTTACAGAGCTCTGTAGTTAGTCAAACAATGCCAATAAATGAATTTAATGGCTAAATTTTCCCTTGAATAATCATTTTCCAAGCATGAGATCTTCACAGACTGCTAGTCAAAGGTATATGCTGATACACTATAAGCATTATGAAAATGATTTACACAGATCGACCCCTTATGAATTTCACATCACTTTCACATATTTTCTACAGCTGGAAAATATTTGCCTTGTATAGATCCAGTTAAATATTCAGGAATAATGGTGGTTTAAAACACTACATGTCATTCTAACATCTTTGTTAGGATTGCTTTTGAAATTTTCCACCTAACTCTAGCCTTGCCTGTATTAGACTCAGATATTTTAATCAGCTAGTTGTTTGGCTTCAGTACAGTAAATACACTAGTATTGGTTAGCAAATAATCTGAAAAATCAAAAGGGCAATCATCTACTTGTTCATAATCATTTGTATTCAGTAAACTATTTTCATGTTTTATTTATTTGATTATCATAACAACCTTTTCTGGTATTATCACTTCCATTATCTGAAATAGGTCATGTCATCAAGTTTACAGAAAGACTTAAAGACTTGCCAGTATCACACAGGTAGATATTGATAAAGCCAGAAGAGTAAAGAGGATTGTTACAAATTTAAGATTTGAATTACAAGTACTCATTATAGTCCTTGTGAAGCAATCTATCTTCCAGCACAGTTGACCCCTCTTCATCTTCATTAGTGAACATGGAAGGTTCAGACTGGTGTGAATTTATATAGAGTATGCAAACACATTTAGGACAAATTTTTTGAGGAAATAGAAATATTTTAGGGAAGAGTCAAATCATATAAAACTTTCATTTTGGAAATGTTTTCCCTCTTCTAGTGCCACCAATCTCTGTTTTACTATCCCATCTATGCAATAAATTCATGGATGATGAATCTATAATGGGTGATAAAGGGAAATTAAGTTAATAACAATAACTCTAATTTATCTACTGCTCTATATATTTCAAAGTGCTTTCAATCATAAATGGTATTTGATGAAACACCCTACTAAGGTTGGCAAGGCGGAGATTTGTAGTGCTCTGGGAAAAGCACTAGTTAAATGAGAACATTATTTTGTAAGACTTGAAAGCCTTATGAATATGTACTATATATACATACATATAAATCTCCCAAAAAAGTGATGATAATCTAGTTCAAAACAAAAATATTTGAACTATCTAATGGAACTATAGTAACTGCACACAGTTGCAGTGTGTGCTAGCTTTAATTTAAAGATGCAGAAACAAAGGCAGCTAGAAAGGCATGTTTGATTATCCGGTTAGAGTGCTTGAAGTTTTGAAGACAAGATAATAAGGGACAATCCATTTCCTTACATTATATTCCCTATTGTCTCTGTTAGAGGTGAAATCTGCACTAAATGGGCCATGTGTCCGATTAGTGTAGCTGTTCTTGTTACTTTTGAGAAGAAGCTGTATCTCAGGGAATAAAATGCTTTATTTTCTGTGTGAGTTTAGCAGAAGCTTTTTCTCATTTCACATGACTAGATTGTGGAATATTGTATTGGGAAACACTTTGAACTCCTAGGAAGATAAGTACTATTTAATTGCAAAGTGTTATTAGTCCTGTGATGTCATTATGTGCACCAGCACAATTTTCCTGTTAATGCATCTCAATATCATGCTGTTGACATTCTTAACTTCCCCCCCCCTTTTTTTTTTAATACTAGCTCAATGGTAGAATTGGATGTCTTGGGGGACTGGTTACTGCAAAGCAGATTCAGACTCTCTCTCTCTAATATCAAACACATTGTACATTACCTCATGGTAAATGATATTTCTGTAACATCAATACTACCCTCACTCATGATAGACAATGCTGCAACATTACTCACCAGGTTTGAGTGGCTAAAATGCCAGGAACATACACCTGAGCTGGTGGGTTTGAATCCAGCCCGTGCCCACCAAACAACAATGGAGGCTGCAACCAAAAATTGCCAGGCATGTGGTGGATGCCTGTAGTCCCAGCTACTTGGGAGACGGAGGCAGGAGAATCGCTTGATCCCAGGAGTTGGAGGCACTCTACCACACAGCACTCTGCAATTGATGCCACAGCACTCTGCAATTGATGTACAATTTGCAGAGAAATGCAGGTCTTATTCAGAGCTAATGATTCCAACATTTCTATCCTGCAAAATAATTTGTTTCACTAATTGTATTCCATTTCCTTTCTTTCTTCCTAGAAGGGATATTGCAGTTAAAGGTTTTAATGTTGTCAAGATATCTTAACTTGTCAAGATAATCTCCTTTGGTACATTTTAGGTTCCCACTTTGCTTCACTAGCTCTGCCCATGACTATCTTTAGGCACTCAGTTCTTTTCCATACTGTGAATTCTATGCCTTTTTCATTGTTTGCCTCTTACAATATGTGGTCAACAATCATTCTCTGAATAAATCTCTTTTTCCTGCCACACAAAGGTATTAGATAATTGGGTGATTTAGAGGAACATTCTTAAAAGTCAAGGAATGGAATTTATATTTAAGGGGAAGGGAATAAAACTTTTGGGTAGAAAAGAAACATATACAGAACTTAATATCAAATAAGCCAAAGAGTTTTATAATTATTAAAACTCCCAGAACGAGGCTATATAGGGGACTACCTTTTATCCTTGCTATTACTTTTTTGTATATAAAAATATGTTTAAAAATTATAAATAGAACTGATTTGAGAAGAGAAACACGTTATGTAAAGACAAAATATACTTTGGAGTTAAAAAGAGTAATAGTACATAATCTTTTTATAGGAATTTTTTTTTTTTTGAGTCAGAGCCTCAAGCTGTTGCCCTGGGTAGAGTGCTATGGCATCACAGCTCACAGCAACCTCCAACTCCTGGGCTCAAGCAATTCTCCTGCCTCTGTCTCCCAAGTAGCTGGGACTACAGGCATCCACCACATGCCCGGCTATTTTTTGGTTGCAGCCTCCATTGTTGTTTGGTGGGCATGGGCTGGATTCGAATCTACCAGCTCAGGTGTATGTGGCTGGCACTTTAGCCACTTAAGCCACAGGCACTGAGCCTATAGGAATTTTTTTGTGATCCTTACCTGTTGATGCATATTAAATATAGCTCAGTTTAATTGGAATCCATTCATTACATTTTCGATGGTCAACCATAAGTATATACCAATGTTCTTTCTACACTTCCTTGCCATTAAGGACCTTAAAGCATCAGTGGGTGGGTAAATAGAGAGTAAGTACGTGAAAAAAAAAACATAAAAGATACGACTTAATAGATACTTTAACTCAAAGCACTCTGACAAAACATACAGCCTTATACAATTCAAATCAGTATTATTATTATGACATAATAAATTATGCAGTAAAAGCAAGATGTACTTTAGGGAATCAGAAGGCATATACTAAAGTGATTTAGATGATAGTACAATAACCTCAGGGAACAGCTATGTTTTGATATCAACCCTAAAAGTTATGCTGGGCTTGGATGATCAGAAGTAGGAAAATGATCTTTGTCTTAGTTCAGATTTCCCCAGATGTGAAACCTGAGATAAGGATCCAAGTACACAGAATTTATTTGGAAGGTGCCAGCATGCAACATGATACAGGGAAGGGGAGGAAGTAAGCTCAGGAAAATGACTAGAACTCAATTCTGCAGGGAAACTTGAGGAAGCATGCTAAAGACCTCCTTGAAAGGCAAAAGAGCTAGGATGTTTGCAGACTTTCTACAGAGTGTTGGGTTTCATGTTGCTGGGGAGGCTGTTAGTTCTTGGGCACTTGTTTCCAGACATAAAGTAGCCTTCCAGAGTTCCAGAAAAAAAGTTCTCAGATACTGGCAAGCAGTTGTAGCCTGCCATACCACAGCAATGGTAATACCAGAAGGATATATGGGAGGGACCGATAATTTCTCACTATTTAAAATGGAGAGATTTATAAACAGGACTAAAAGGAAACAAACAAACAAACCTCAATCAAATGAAAGAAGAAGAGGAACCTGCAAAAGGAAGGTGCATATGTTGTAGGAACATCAAAGTACGTAAGTATCCATAATTAAAGTGGTCCAGTTATACATAGATCCTTGAAATCATGGATTTAAGGTCGTGGAAAAAGTAAAACTACTTCCTAGAGGTGTATCTGAAGTGGATGCAAGCATCCACTTGTGAACATATTTTACAAAGAATATTTAACATATTCTGACACATCGTCTCCTTAATAGGATTGGGAGTAAGGAGAAAAGGAGAAAAATTATGTTGGCTGGAGTAAATTGCTCCAAAGAAGAAACTGCTTCAAAGAGGGCAAGAAATCGACTTGTTCCTTAGAAAATGGTAGAAAGATTAACCATGTGTCTAGATATGTAGTATTCTTAAGGACACTAATCACTTCCTGAAAAATATAAAATTTTCTCAAGTGGGTAATCATTTAAATATACCAATAATCATTTTTAAAAAATTGAAAAGAAGAAAAAAGCTAACTCACCCAAAAGGAGCTAGAACCATAATTTTAAAATGTTTTATCAAAACTTCAAGAACAGATTGCCCATTTCATAGTCATCTTTTTCTTTTTTTTCTGAGTCTGGTTGAACATTGGTTCAAACAAAGGGCTAAGGGCAGAATAAGAAAATATTATAGTATTGTTTTACTTATGAATATAGACATAAATTTCTAACTAAAAAAATGCTAGTTTACCGAGTTCCATAACATACTTAACAAAGGTACATTATAATAAAAAATAAAATAGGACATTTTCCAGGAATGTAAAAGATCACTGATGACTATCTTAGGATGTAGGTGTTACTTTAAAGGAATACCTAAGACTGGGTAATTTATAAAGAAAAGAGGTTTATTTGGCTCATGTTTCTGAAGGCTGTTTGTGAAACATGGCACCACCTTATACCTCTGTTGTGGGTATAAGGAAGCTTCCACTCATTCCAGAAAGCAAAGGGGGGCAGGCATCACATGTTAAGAGAACAAAAGCAAGAAAGAGGGGGATAGAGTCAGGCTCTTAGCAATTAAAAGAAAGAGAACTCACTAATTACTATTAGGTCAGCACCAAGCCATTCATGTGTGATCTATCTCCACAATCCAAGCACCTCATTTTAGAACTCACCTCCAACATTAGGAATCACATTTCAATAGGAGATTTGGAGGGAACAAATATTCAAATTATATAAATGAGGGGAAAAAAGAAAAGAAGAATAAAATAATGATATTTGTAGATGATTGAAAAGCATGTGATAAATCATAAAATAACTTGTAATGTTTAACAGGAGTACAAGATAAATTCCTTAATGTAAAAAATATCTACAATAAACTTTTTCAAATATAATTGAGAAAAACATTATAGATACAATACTTTTAAAAGCTGCACTAACACGATATACTTGCTGTCAGCACTACTATTTAATACAGCTCTGGGCCAATATAATAGGACATACGATGGAAATAAAATATATAATAATTACAAAGGAAGACAAGTTATTATTTTCAAATGAAATAATTGTGTATCTAGAAAACCCAACAAAATGTAATATCTAAGTGTGTGTGGGAAAAATTAATTAGAAATTTGGACAGGATTTCTGTATGTTATAAATCATAACATATTTAAATACACAATAAAATATTTATGATTTTAAGAGCATCTAGGATTTACCCCTAGTTAGAATATAAAATAACTTCATACCTAACATTCTTCTCAAAGAAGAATATAAAGAAAGATTGGGCCAAACAGTAAGTGGAATAAATATAAAAGATACCAATTCTACTCAAATATATTCAATGCAATTTTATATGTATTCTAGCAAGATTGGAGCAAAAAGCACTTGGCAAGTTCATTCTAAAGTATGTATGGAAGAATTAAAAAAAAGGAAGACAATTCAGAAAGAGAAAAGCAATTAGTGGGGGTATGGAAAGAGATTTTAACTTAAAAACCATTACGATTTTTAAAATCATTTCATAGAAGAACTTGTAAATAAATAAGGAGTATAAATTAAGGAGTATAGTAAACATGCATGTTATCAAATTAGTGTATAGTTCAGGTCACATCACAAATCAATGTATACATGATAGATTATTTTATAAATGGCATTGGGAAAACTGATTTACTCTGAAGAGAAAATAAACTCTATCTCCTACTATATAATGAAACTTGGGTGAAAGAAAGATTTCAACTTAAAGGGTAAAATTATACATTGCTGAAAAAGAAGTGGAGATTTTCTGTCTTTCTGACCTTGGATTGGAATAGAATTTTTTACACAGAACATAAAAAATACAATCCCTAGCCGGAGATGATAAATTTGACTGATTGAAATGAAAATTTTCTGCCTATTAAAGAGTATCACCGATAATATGGAAGATGAAACTTAGGATAACTTATAGTTCATAAGAATATCCATTCAAATAAGTGACACCAGAGTTCTTCCCCACTACCTTTGAGGTGTGAACAAGGGGGGGTACATCAAATGTTACTTGGCAGGGCTAGAGGCCATTACATTGTGTGACATTATGCTTAGTAGCAGGGGCTTCGACCTCCAGCAGAGCTAAAGTCCTGGTTCTGCTCCTTTGGTTCCTTTCTAGCTGTTAGAGCTTAAGAAATTAATTTCTCCACTGGAAATAGAAAGCAGATGCTACATATTATAATATCCACGTATTTACCATTTTCAGTATCTGTAATAATGTACAGCTCATAAGAAGGTTACTCTAATGTAAACATATATATTTTTAGTTATCAATTTTTCCTCTTGTCCATCATCATTTTTTCTTTATTTCTTCCTTTTACCCTCTGCTTTCCTTCATTCAGATCACTGTGCCAGCAGATGGAAATGTACTTGGGATCAGTTTTCCAAGAAATGTTAGCCTAAACCTTTGGATATTAGCAATAATAATAAATAGTGATGACATTAAAAATTCAGTAAGGACTACATTGTCAAAAACACTACTAAGAGATGTAGGATAGCATGAATTTCACAGTTTGCAAAACTCAAGTTCACAAAAGCAGAAATAACTTCCCAAGCACATAATTCTGCTGATGACAGAAAATCTAACCATGTCAATTTAAAGTAAACTCAGACATTTCTGTTTAACATCAATCTTTTTGAGGTAAAAATCTCATGGATTGTAGAATATTTTCCCTTTCCCTTCACCTGTCTTCTGGAGGGAGACAAACTCCCTGGTATTGGTTGTAAGAGAATTATCACTGTAGTATCATCTTTTTAATGTTGGCTTCTTCCAGGATGTAAGAGTAACAACAAAAACAATTAACACCATAAAAATGATCATAATAAATGATGCTTACTAAATACCTATTACGATTCAGCTGCTATTATAAATAATACATGTGTATTAATTCTTTTTATTTTCACACCAGTGCAAAGAGTAATATTCTATTATTCCTCTTGTTACGGATAAGAAACTCCCATTGGTCCTCCGACTTTATTTTGATTGTTTCCCCATGTAATGACTATATCCCTTTCTGCTTCCCAGGCACAAGCCCACACATACTTCTCTACCCTTTTCACCCTAGCCTCAAAGACTTTCCAGGTCTGCTGGCTTGCTCTTGAATTTTCATTCCCTGAAATCACAGGGAACTTTAGACATTACTCCACATCATACTGACCCATAGAAGACACTGTGAGGCAACTGGTAGCTGCCATGATGGGCAATTGTTTCTCTCCCTGAAGGTACCATGCCCACATGAAAAGATGTGACTTTTCTTACTGGCAACTTCTGATCTTAATAAGAAACTTAATGTTTCTTTATTCCTACAAATGAGCTAACATTTGAGAGTAATAAATGCAAATGAGGGAGAAGAGACAAGAAACAGTCGTAACTCAAATAAGACACCATCCTCTCCTCTGCCTAACCCTGGTATGAAGAGCTGTCCTTTGAGACCATATTTACTATTGATCTCTGGATCAGAACCCTTCTTTTTTTTACTTCTAAACACGTAGGACTAAAATATCCATAGGAGGGCTGTGTTCAATCTTTTCTCAAAGTAATCCTGCTTTCTGAAGGAGAACTAGAAGGCAGTGAGTGTGGTCATCAAAGAATGTCTTTGAATTGGCAATACAGGGGAGAAAATATAATTCACTGGATTAAAATTTCAGTGAAAATGTGAATAGGAGATTTTTTTTTTATAAAGGATAGACTGTCAGTTACACTAAGGAACTAATAAGCTGATTTACATCCACTGGGATAAAGGAGAGGAAAGTAGAATGAATCACCATTTCCACTGTAACAATGACAGGTGGAAGACTGTTATGACTCTTCCAATGATAATAATTTCCATTTCGATGGACTCCTTTTAAAAAACATCTAAAGTATTTCACAAGTGATTTTTGCTATCCATCCTTATGTCTCAAAGAGAAGAGATACAAATACACCCTCATTTCATAGGGAGCAGATGTGTCTGAAAATTTCTGAATATACTGTGCATTTTCCAAAGAAATTTTTAATAAGGTATGCTGTAGAAAATGAAGCATTCAGTCATATCTGAAGAGGAGAAAGACAGTAGTATAATATGTGGACACAAAACCCCCTACAAGTGCTCATTGTTTTCTTACAACCCATCTTTGGAAATGAGATAAGTGAATTCTAAAAATAATATTTTCTGAATGCATATTACATTGTAGCTTTTGATTAATGTCAGTTGTACTCCTGTAACTTTCGAGTTTCTTTTATTTTTTCATTTCAGATTAATATGAGGGTACAAATGACTTGGTTATATTGTTTGCACTTTTGTTAGGTAAAGTTCAAATCATATTTGAGCCCTTCACCCAGGAGGTGTGCTGTATACCCCTACGTTGTGCCCATTAGGAAAGAGTTTACCAATCCCTCTCCCTTCTTCCCTCTTCCCTTTCTCTCCTTGTCCCTCCCTCCACTTAAATTTAACTGTGTTTTCTCTCATAGAGAGATGCAGTTGTTTATCTATTAGTTTCATATTAGTATTGCACTCAAATTTTGATTTTCTGTACCACCCTGATTCAGATGTTATTTTATCCCTAATATCATAATATATGCTATTTTCTTTTTTACCTGTGCTAACATTTGGGACAGGCTGAGCATACATTAGATGATCCATAAAGTTATATTTACTGGTTGAGTGAACATGATCTTAGCAATGGAGTAGGGTTCTACAAAATTATTCAGCACAAGGGGAAAGGGAGGGGAGGGGGGAGTATGGATGGAGGGAGGGCACTTAGTGGAATCACACCTATGGTGCATCTTAGCAGGGTACTGGTGAAACTTATTAAATGTAGAGTATCAATGTCTTTATATAGTGATCAAGAAAATGCCATGAAGGCTATCTGTAACAGTACGATCAAAACATTTCTGAATGTATATGAA
>CAUYON010034687.1:0-10650 GCA_963573935.1 Arctocebus calabarensis
TTGTGGCGGGCACCTGTAGTCCCAGCTACTTGGGAGGCAGAGGCAGGAGACTCGCTTGAGCCCAGGAATTGGAGGTTGCTGTGAGTTGTAATGCCACGACACTCTACCCAGGGCGACAGCTTGAGGCTCTGTCTCAAAAAAAATAATAAATAAATAAATAAATAAATAAATAAATAAATAAAGAATAGTTTTTGAGACATAATTTGAAACTTACATGATTCAAATCTTACTTTCCTATAGAAATAATTATAAAATGGAATGGTTGTGTTATTGAGTGCATGAAGCTATAACCATCACAGCATAGTTTGTGTAATGCATTTTATTTTTGTGAATACTACTTTTACTACTTTGAAAAGAATACACTCTTAGTAGCAACTTAGACAACTTACGGGATCCTACTAGCGCCCTGGTTTCTCCTTCTTTATGAGAATAGTGACAGTCCATTCTGTGCTTGTTTGGCCTTCAATTTACCATTTTAACAATTCTTAATTTTCAAACACAGTTTGCAGCATGTTACTTTTTGCAGGTTTGGAGCATAAAGTAGATTTAGTTCATGTAAGGGCACCTGCATGTCATTATGCAAGGAGCAACATCTAAGGGGATGCTACACACGTATGCATTTGTGTGTTTATTAGGACAACTTTTCTGTAGTTGGCAGTGAAGTGTTTTGCTGTGACAAACTTGAGGAAGGGGAACACAAAGGCACCAGATGAGTTAATGGTTAACTTCATTTGACAGCGAATGTTGAAAAAAGAGCACAATCGTTGTCCAAATCACAATAGCCCTAGTGCACATAACAGCAGCAACGTCACCGGGTACCACTAAAGAATTGTGGGTGTTTCGCTTTATCAGGTCAAGCTGCACCCTCATGTGGCAACAGCATATGCACAGTTTAAAATAGACCTGGTCTGCCAGGATTGACATTAATACATTTAACAATATCTGGGGAGGATTGGCTTTGTTTAGATCTGGGGGTATCAAGTGACTTTGTTAATATTTCAGTAATTTATTGTTTCGCATATCCATAACTCAGTGATCCTAAAATGTGATTCCATTTTTGGCAGACTGTAAGGAAATTAGCTATGGGAGCCATTGAGGAAGTCAAAGTAGCGATTACAAATGGAGCCCACATACCGTCTATCGATCATCTGGTAGCATTTCTTCATCCAGCCCAGCCCTGGCATCTTCCGTCTTGGGGTTGCACCGTTCAAGTACACAATCATGTAGTCTTCAGCTACCATCAACTCTAAAGTACTTATTACATATCTGATCACAGGAAGGAAAAGGAGTGTTTTCAGTTCCAATGTTAAATATTTCATCCTATATATCCCATAATTATATAACACTTAAATTACAGGGTATATGACATTTAAGAATAGTTGTACATATTGCCATTTTACCTTGAGAAGGATATAGTTAGCTGAGATCATTTCTCTGAGAGTATATAATTCGTAATTTATTTGTATGGTTTTTTTTTTAATGCAGATATACTAGAAAAATGTGTGCACTAGAAACCTGACTTTCAACAAATGTTAACAATGTTATCAGGTACTCAGGGCAACTCAGATTAAAGAAGGACAGATATTAATGAAGTCAGGTTGTAGTTAGTCTTAGCTGACTGAGAACATGTTACCAAGGTAGAAAAATAATAGTTTGCCTACAGGAAATGTTACAGAACTTTAAAATGCGAGCCAAACTCTGTTCATTTTGTTTTCAATCTCTCCTACTGATGAAAGAGCTCCTTTAAATGTTTTAGCCTCTTGAGCAATATTCCTTGACAGAAACCTTATTGACTTTCTATCAAAGGCTTAGAATATTCTCCATCATCTATTTCCTTTAACTGAAGATGCCTTCTCTGCCATTACATGCCCACAGACATTAACTCAAAGTACTTTGATATAAGCGTCACTCACAGGAAAAGATTTTCCATGACATAGTGGTAATCCGCCCGACTGCTGTCTGGCAGAAAACAGGCGGCAAACACAATGATGGCATTTAGACCATCCCCATAGTATCCTGGGGGACAAACAAAAAGAGATTTGTAACAGACTGAAAGCTCTTAACAAGGAGATGTCTAACCTAAAGGATTAATCTGAAGTCTTGGCGAGTCTGTATATGTGGAAATAGCAGATACACCATGAAATGCGTATTATACTGACTATGGTTCTGTAAGTACACATATACATATATAATTATCTTTCAGTGGTAAACAGATATAGAGTCTTAAATATATAGTGTAAATATATTTGCATATATAGGGTATACATATATTATGGATGATTGTAGGTGTTGTACGTAGCAGTGGAAGGAGTGTATAGTCAACTTTCAAAGGGTGAGAGGGCCAGACTTAACTTCTGAGTTTCCTAACCTATATAATACTAATTGTTATAGTATTACTATTTCTTTTTTCTGATGGTTAAAAAGGAGGCTGTTTGATCCTTTTGAACTCTTTTTAGTTTAGACCCTAGTTAATTTAAAGGAGGAATTTAGTTATTGAACTGTAATATAATGGCAGACCCATACATTCCAGGGACCAGATACCAGGGAGTAGATGAGTGAGACACCTTCGTTTCAATTTTGAGGCCTGCGGTGCCCCTGGCATCTCTGGACACAACGGGCAGCATAGGGAGACGTGGAAAGTTCTAGCCAGACCTGGAATAACTGAGCACAGAATTCAGAATCTAGTCCCCCGAAGAAAGGGGACAATTCAAGAAGGGTCTGGCTAAATTCTCTTTGAGTCTTATGAAAACATGTACTTTTTGGAAAACTGGAGACTTGCTTCCTGGTAACTTGGGATTGGGGTGTGTGTGTATGGAAATGCTATTTGCAAGTGGTGCTGAGGAAATAGGAGGTGGGCAATGCAGGCAAGTGTGGCCACTGAAACTCCAAGGGTCAAGGAAAATATAGATGTGGCTCCAGACATTATTCCAGTCTTCTGAAAGCTCTGATATATAATTTCGGGATTCCCCAATGCTTTAAGCAACCTCCACACTGTCTCGGAGCTCATCTCTGAAACTCGTGGCAGTTGTTGGTCAAAGCCTCATCTGTTGGCGTTTGGGAATCCGGCATCTCTTACACTTAAAAAGTCCAACAATGCCTGTATTTTCTTTTGTTTCTTTTTTTCTTTTTTTTGAGACAGAGCCTCAAACTGTCACCCTGAGTAGAGTGATGTGGCATCGCAGCTCATAGCAACCTCTGACGCGTGGGCTTAAGCAGTTCTCTTGCCTCAGCCTCCCAAGTAGCTGGGACTACAGGTGCCCAGCACAATGGCCGGCTATTTTTTTGGTTGTAGTTGTTATTATTGTTTGGTGTGCCTGGGCTGGATTCGAACCCACCAGCTCTGGTGTGTGTGGCTGGCGCCTTAGCTACTTGGGCTACCAGTGCCGAGCCCAATGCCTGTATTTTCATCTTTTAAATATTCCTGTTTAAATACTTGTGATTTGTATTACATAGTTCTGAACCTTAGAATCATTCGCGATTTCCTCAAAGCTTTGAGTAGGAGAAGACATAACCTTTAAGCCTGATCCAGCCCTCCCAGAACTCAGCGTTCATTTGTTTTTAGAGCTCTAAATACACATGTGTTGATTACACAGCAGTAAAATAGTGGCTGAATATAGATTTGGGTGGGGTTAGCTCTTGAAAAGCAGTTTAATAAGATGTTTTTTACAAAGATCAAGAATGTGACACCACCACAAAAAGGTAGGGAAAGAGAGTGATACCAATTAAAATTATATCGAATTACGGGTTTGTATGTGTTACTAACTTGAGGCTGTTGGACACAGCGTTTACACTCCTCATCTATCTAGAGACCCACATGTGCACCTGATCCAACAATCTTTTGGGAATGTGTTGGAAAGAGCATTATAGTAGCTTCTTTCTGGACTATTTGCTTTAGTTCCATCTTTTCCAGTATGTAGGTACTTGTCAACTTCTTTTTAGAATGCAATATAAAGGAAAACGGCAGGAGGAGACATATTTGAATACAAGAAGTTCTTATTCCACAGAACAATTTTTTTTCATAAGATTCATTGCTAGCTGGAAATCCATAATGTACATGGTGGCTTAGCTTTATTAATCCTCACACCACAAAGGTCTGAAATTCAGAATGAAAAGATGGACTTTATGAAAAGAGACAATAGACATGATAAATCCAACTTAAAAACAAGTGAGAAAGAATTCTTTCAGAAGCATCCTTCTGGTGCAGTGGCTCACACCCGTAATCCCAGCACTTTGGTAGGACTACAGGGAAGATCACTTCAGGCCAGGACTTAAGATCATCCCGAACAACACAGCAAGATCCAGGCTATACAAAAAATAAAAAAAATTAGCAGGGCGTGGTGGCAAGTGCCTATAGTCCTAGCTGCTTTGAAGGCTCAGCCAGGAGGATCCCTTGAGCTCAGAAGACGGAGGCTACAGTGAGCTGGGATCCAGTGACCTCATTCCAGGCTGGGTGAACCCCTGTCTCAAGCAAACAAAAATCAAAAGCTTTCTTCTAAATGTAGCTGTCTGGCTCCAGGGTGTCAGTCTATTTCAAGATTGTCACCGCTCAGTTAGTTTGATTTCTTTTCTTATTTCTAGAGAATTTCTAAGAATGCTGTTTTTTTTTTTTTTTTTTTTTGCATTTTTTGGCCAGGGCTGGGTTTGAACCTGCCACCTCTGGCATATGGGGCTGGCACCCTACTTTGAGCCACAGACGGAAATTCACCCAAGAATTTCTAAGAACTTTTTTTTTTAATGGACAGACTGAGGTTTATAAACAGTACTTCAGAAGTCATTGCCAATGGCAAGTCAGCTCATTGAGTAAATTCTGTCTGTCCTTGGAACGTGGTAGTGCTGCGTTCACTCGAGGGATCAACTAGGGATCAACTTAGGACTTTATGAGCACTGTCTAAGTAGGGAATGTCTCTTTATCTAAAAATTACTGAAATTCACAAATGAAAATGGCTCCTTGTACTTTTGGGGAGAGGATCCGTAGAAAGGGAGAAGGCAAAGGGAGGGGAGAAGACTGGGAAGAGAGATGTTATAAAAAAGGAGGTAGAGGAAAAAGATCTCATGAAAGCTTTGCTTCTAAATCAAGAGCTGGTGGCACTGTGCCAGGCTTCAGTGCTATTTCAAATAATAGCTACGGAGGGCAAAGTGCAGTAACTAGAGGGTGTACGGCCACTTGCTTTTTTCCCTCCCAGATACCTTCCAGGGAATCAGTTAACCCCTGGATTCCTATCAAAAATATGCAGGTGACTCCACTGAAGTTGCCTATTGGCAGAAGCATAATTCCTTTGAAATGTGGCTTTTAAAACATTTCTTTCATTAAACTTTCTTCTCAGTAGGTGTGAAGTTGATCAGGGGTCTGTACTGGGGTGCTCAGTGACCCCACCGTGGAGCCTCCTGACACCCTCTGAAGCAATGATGGCAAACCTTACCTGCGGCGGCACACACAGGCCTGAAAGGGATGTAACACAAGTTTGCTGGCCAGCAAATGGAATGGAGAGAGGAAAGATGTCACAGTTGCAACGAAAACATACACGCACACACACACTAGCCAGCAATTCTTCTCCTCATTCTTTTCAGGATCATTGGTCCAGCAACACTGCAAAGAAGGTTACCTGAATCTCCTATGATGAAGTAAGAGAAGTAAAAACAAACAAACAAACAAACAAAACACACAAGAGAAAAACAAAAAACAAAAACAGAAAGGAAACTCCTTGTTAAAATTCTTTAATATAATTGTCCTCAGTTATTTAAATGTGTTCTCTGCTTTTAATTAAAAAAATAAATAAATAAAGCAGATTCTGACCCCACATTGTTGGCTGAGCAAAACCACCCATATCCCTCTTTATTTTTTTATTTATGCAGATGGTAGGGAAGTTGCTTATGGGCACACAGGATGTGAGCACTGGCATTGAGACCCTGGTCATTGACTAATGAAGCAATCAAGGCCCAGAGAAGGTACGTGAGGTGCCAAGATCATAAACTAGTAAGTGGCAAAAAGAGACCTTGACCGCCCGGCCCTCACCCTCCCCTCCCCCCCGCCCCTTCATCTACACTGTGCACAGGGCCTCTGGTGATAGCTCAGATCCAGGTCACCAAAGCTGAGAACTGAACGTCTGTTCATTTCAAACACTGCTCTCCAGTACCCATGTTCCCAACTGGTGGGGCACTTGTCCGGGCCTGGCTTTGGGGTTACCTTCTACAACTCCTCTAATCAGGCCCACCGTACAGACTACTGCGCTGAGCTGGGGCTTCCATACTGACCTGATGGTGAAAACTTCCTCAAGGCAAAACGCAAAGCACCAGAGCAAGAGTCATGTTTATGGCAGACTGTTGTTTTTTAAATGCTCGGATGCCAAACTCAGTGGGCGGGTAACTAAGGAGCTTTATCATCTTTCAGGTCTAACAGTGGTGTGAGCTTCCAACATGGAAGAAGCTTTGGCAAATGCAGAAGTTACATCTGAATCATCTGCCTACAGAGCACAAAAGCTGTTCAGGGTGTAGGAAAAGGCAGCATCTCGCTCAAGTTCTGGGTGGGGGCAGCCAGGAGTCCATTGGTGCAGGCCAGTGCCTAGGGAAGGCCAGCCAAGGCAGAGCTGGGGAGGGGAGAGGTGGCTTTCTCCTTGGAACAAACCAGACAGTCACACAAACATAAACCAAGGTTAAGACAGAGTGGAGAGGAGCAAATGCGAAGTGGGGAGGTGGCAGGGAGACAGAGCACAGCACAGCAAACCAGGTTAGGCCCGAGGTCCCAGGGCGATTTTTACAGAGCCTGACAGGCAGACGCAGTGGCTTTCCCGAACCACCAGTGGACTGGGACTCGCCACTCTCCTGACTCGGGCAGCTCATCCATCCAATCCACCTAATTTCACTGTGCTTGAAAGAACAAGTAAGCGCGTCTATTGAAGTGGTAAGAGCAATTCGGCTCATGATCGCAGCACCCACCACGAGCCTGCTTCCTTCTCAACACCGGAGTCCTAAATTTAAGAGCTGATGGGTAAGCATGTTTATAGGGATTATCTCTGGGTGACTTTGATTTACCTTGACAGACTTTTCTCTCTCTCTCTCTTTTTTTTTTTGTATTTTTAGAAATGAGCATAGGCTACTCTTATAGTCAGCCTTTGTTTTATTTAGTGCTTGATGGTTTTCAGAACAGCGAGTTTCAGGAAAAAAGAAAATGCCTGATGAGTGCTGTAAACATAGATAGTGTTCGGTTGTAGTTTTCATGCAAGGACAAAAGGGTTGACTCAGTGGTGGCCAGCTGTCTGCCACTTTCAGCAAGACTAGTCCAGCCCTCATTCTGAGGAGCTGCAGGGAAGGAAGCTGCTCCCAGAGGACCCCACTCTCGGGAGCCGTATTACCAAGCTCCACTGAGGGCTTCCTTCAGAGGAAGCTGCCCCAACCCCTCTCACTGGGCCGTGTTACCATGTGAGGTCAAACTATGAGGCTAGAATAAGAAAGGCCCTGAGCAGGGACGCCTATTCATGCTCCCTGGGTGGTCTTGACCCTCACGTGGAGATAGCAGTGCAGAGGACAGACGTAGAAAATCTGCTGGTGGGGGGTGTTTGATGGAAATCACTGTCCTTCTGCTCTTTAGGAAACAAAAGCTAAGGATTTGATGCCGTGCAAGACTCTCATTTCCCTGTCCTCAGAAGGAAGAGGGAATTGAGAGAGTAACAATTGCCTTGTGAGCTTGCACTTTTTCTGGAACAGCTGGGTGGTTACAGTGGTGCCCGAGGACCTCGGCAAGGGAAGGCGTGCGTTCAGCAGGAAAGTGGAAAGCTGTCGATGTGTCGTGTGGTGTCCCTGTGTTGCTTGAGCTTCTCTGACTTTCTGCAAATCTCATATTAACCAAGGCCACATGTGCTCCCAGAGCCCCAAGAAGCCATCGGAAAAACAAAACACACGTTTCACCCCGTTTGTCCCTCATTAAGCAGGTGGAAGCTTTGACCGGGATTAGCTCTGGTCAGGCCTAAAATTAAGGTAGTTTCCAGAAAAGCTAACCTTAGGTAGAGAAAAGGTTTACCAGGCCGAGCCTAACAAGATTTCCTAACGCTTCTGAAGAGGATTCAAAAGACCGTACCGTGCTGAGAAGCCTCTGGGAGAGTGACACTATTACACACTATGGTTTTACACACTAACTTATTCAGTTTAACCCTATGATTGACTGGTGGTAATTCTAAACATATTATTAAATTGGACTACTATGGCTTTCAAGAGGTTCGTGAGGAAGATTATAGCCGTCAGATATGTGGCGTGAAAAGCAGTTTTTACGTGGGAAAATTGTTTTTGCCAAGTGGGCTTTCAAACGTTTACTGACTTGAGCGTCGGGATATATGCTTCGCTCTATATTCCCCGGAACACTGACTGCAGGGTCTCCGAGACTCGTGCTGCAGAAGACCCTGGTTTGGGATTATAATAAAAACACGGCCCCTGCACGCCCGCTTCCCGCACCCACACCTAGCTGCACTACCTCCGTGAGAAATGACTCTCCTGTAGGGCTCGATGACCTTCATGTCGATCCGCTGCTCCTGCTCTCCGATCACCACTGTCCTCCACAGCCGGTTGTCCTCGCGCTCCTCTTCGGCTGTGTACTCTGGAATAGACTCTGACTCCTGGCCGGAACCTCTGTTGGTGGTGGGATCTTCTGGAAGGCAAGAACACGCAGAGCAGGCATGAAGGAGCAGCCCCGCCACCGCGGGGGCAGGGCAATGGCCGGACTGGGGGCTGCCTGCTGGCAGAGCGAGCTGACGGGACTGCCTGTTTCGTATAGCTTCTGTAGAGCTCCCCGTCATCCTGACCAGATAAGTTACACTCCGTGTGCATTATTAAGCCTTTTTCATAGGTGTGCTGAACAACCAAATCCATTGCTAAGGCCATGTTGAGTGGGAACAAGTGCAAGGCTAGTGCTGTCTTGCATGGCTAGTGACCCAATGGGACATACACCGGTACTAACTCATCCTTGATCATGCAGATTAAAGACCACCAGGCTTTCTGATGAGGGGAAAGGCTATTTAGCAAGCCCAGATAATCTTGATTTCGTTGGTCTACATATCTTTTTCACTGTTCAGTCTTTTGAGGCTCTCAGCTTGGAATCATGATGATACCCCCAGCCAAGACCCCGGCTCTGAGACTCTTACAACAGTATTGAATCCCCCAATGGGGAGCACCCTTGAACGTAACATTGGTGTTACTTTTACATATTATTTCAAAAGATGCTACGGAGATTTTACAGGAAGTGAAGAACAAACAACTTTGAACATCACAAATGCTCCAGTGCCAAAAATCTACAAGACTCCTAAAGAACAACAACAAAAAAAATACTGAGCTTTCCTTAGGGAGACATTAACCCTTAAAAAAGTAATCTTTTTTTTTTTTTCTTTTTTTTAAAGCATAAGCACAAATTGTTTCCATGATTACTTAAAGGTTATTTTGGGAATGTTTAAGCAATCTGAAGGAAAAGATTCACAATAATTCTGAGATATTATCATTCTTATTTTTCCAGCCTTGGAAAAAGACCATTGAATTTACACTGCACTCTATTTATATTCCTGCACTAGTAATAAAAGTGATACTTTATTAAGTATCTGCCTTGTACCAGGCATAGTACTTGGTATTAAAGCAGACATTATACCAAGGCAAAAACTGACTCTGAAGGAGTTTGCTTCAGATCATGGTCAGTAAGCAAATAAGTCAAAACTTTTATCCTTTTCAACACTTCTAAAGTATCACATTGCACCTTTAGTATGTGATTCTCCTTCTTACTTATTTTATTAAAAAGGTGTAAGTTTTTATTAAAAGTTGTAAGTTTCCTGAATTGTATTTATTTATTTAGACAGAGTCTCACTTTGTTACCCTCAGTAGAGTGCCATGGCATCACAGCTCACAGCAACCTCAAACTCCTGGGCTCATGTGATTCTCTTGCCTCAGCCTCCCAAGTAACTGGGACGACAGGTGCCTGCCACTGTGCTCGGCCATTTTTAGAGACAGGGTCTGGTTCTTGCTCAATCAGCCCTCAGGCAATCCCAGAGTGCTGGGCCCTGAATTTCCTTTAATATTCACTTCCACACCATCTTAGGGGGTACAGGCGGAACTTACTAAATGCAGAATACAATGTCTTCATACAATAACTAAGAAAATGCCATGAGGGCTATGTTGAGCAGTTTGATGAAAACATTTCAGATTATATACGAAACCAGCACATTGTGCCCCTTGATTACACTAGTGTATGCAGCTATGATTTTATATATATATATATAATAAAAAAAGAGGCTTAGGAAGGCAATGAGAAAACATACCCAATTGACACCTGACTCCATAGAGTGTCAGATTATTTTAAAAGACAAATTTATCACTCAAGCAGCTCCAGACATTCAAAGAAAACCCCAGAAATTGGCTCTAGGCCCAGACCATAACCTGGAGAATCTTCTTAAAACGGCCAATATGGTCTTTTATAACCTAGACCTGGAGATAAAGGAGGAAAAAGAGAGAAAGGAACAGAAAAGAATGACAGCTCTAGTACTGGCACTCCAACAAACGAGCAACTTTCAGGGGCAGAGAGAAACCAGAGGAGCTAAAAACAAGTGCTTCCAATGTGGTCAGACTGGCCACTTCAGAAAAGACTGCCCCCAGCAGCACCACTGGCTCAGCAACCCACTTGGC
>CAUYON010034689.1:0-19369 GCA_963573935.1 Arctocebus calabarensis
CCCAGGCCAGCTAAACAACAATGACAACTGCAACAAAAAAATAGCCAGGCATTGTGGTGGGCACCTGTAGTCCCAGATACTTGGGAGCTGAGGCTAGAAAATCGCTTCAGACCAAGAGTTGGAGGTTGCTGTGAGCTATGACACCAAAGCACTCTACTGAGGATGACGCAGTGATACTCTGTCTCAAAAAAGAAAAGAAAATTGGATCCTCTAGTCCTGGCTGAGCCATCAGATGACTTCGGCCTCAGTCAACAGCTGACTGAAGCCATGTGAGAGACTCTGAGTAAGAACTGCTTACCTAAATCCTCACATTTCTTTATTTTATTTTATTTTATTTTTTCTTTTTAGACAGCGTCTCACTGTGTCACTCTGACTAGAGTGCTGTGGCATCATAGCTCACAGAAACCTTCATCTCTTGGGCTCAAGTGATCCTCCTGCTTCAGCTTCCCAAGTAGCTGGGACTATAGGTACCCGCCACAACACTCAGCCAGTTATTCTTTTTTTAGTAAAGACCAGAGTCTCACTCTTCCTCAGGCTGGTCTCAAAACACTTGAGCTCAAGCAATCCACCTACCTCGGCCTCCCAGAGTGCTAAAATTACGGGTGCCACCGCTCACGGCCCCAATTTTTTTTTTAAATCTATTTCTTATCTTTTCTTCTTTATTTTTTTTTAGACAGAGCCTCAAGCTGTTGCCCTGGGTAGAGAGCTGTGGCATCACAGCTCACAGCAACTTCCAACTCCTAGGCTCAAGCGATTTTCCTGCCTCTGCCTCCTGGGTATATGTGGCTGGCACCCTAGCTGCTTAAGCCACAGGCACCAAGCCTCTTCTTTTCTTTTCTAAGTAAGGGATGAGATCTTGCTTTGTTGCCCAGGCCGGCCTTGAACTCTTGGGCTCAATTGATTCTCCTACCTCAGCCTCCTAAAGAGCTGGGATTAGAAGTGTGAGCCACCACACCCAACTACTCCTCAAATTTCTGGCCAGAAGAAACCAAGGAGAAAATGAATTTTTATTGTTGTTCTCTGTCACTGAGTTTTGGGGTAATTTGTTATATAGCCACATATAACTAATACACAGCCTTTTGTATATCGATGGAGAGCTAGTAAATATATTTTGGTACATGAATGTAATGAAATACTGTGCAGTACTGACTTAGAAAGCGCTCCAAGACAATTTGTTAAGTGAGAATGCAAAGTATAGAATAGTGTAGAGGCTACCACTGTCTTAGTCTATTTTGTGTTGCTATATAACAGAATATCAAAGACTGTAATTTAGGAGCGGCGCCTGTGGCTCAACGGGCTAAGGTGCCAGCCACATACACCTGAGCTGGCGGGTTCGAATCCAGCCCGGGCCTGCCAAACAACAATGACGGCTGCAACCAAAAAATGGGCTGGGGGACCTCACCTGTGGCTCAGCGAGTAGGGCGCCGGCCCCATATGCCGAAGGTGGCGGATTCAAACCCGGCCTCGGCCGAACTGCAAAACAGAAAAATAGCCTGGTGTTGTGGCGGGCGCCTGTGGTCCCAGCTACTCAGGAGACTGAGGCAAGAGAATCGCCTAAGCCCAGGAGTTGGAGGTTGCTGTGAGCTGTGTGATGCCACGGCACTCTACCAAGGGTAGTAAAGTGAGACTCTGTCTCTACAAAAAAAAAAAAAAAATGGGCTGGGCGTTGTGGCAGGCGCCTATAGTCCCAGCTATTTGGGAGGCAGAGGCAGGAGACTTGCTTGAGCCCAGGAATAGGCTGTGAGCTGTGATGCCATGGTACTCTATCCAGGGTGACAGCTTAAGGCTCTGTCTAAAAAAAAAAGACTGTAATTTATCAAGAAAAGAAATTTAGGTTCGGTGCCTATAGCTCACAGGCTAGGGTGCCAGCCACATACACCAGGGATGGCAGGTTCAAACCCAGCCTGGGCCTGCTATACAACAATGGCAACTACAACAAAAAAATAGCTGGGCTTTGTGGTGGGCACCTGTAGTCCCTGCCACTTGGGAGGCTGAGAGAAGAGAATCACTTAAGTCCAAGAGTTTGAGGTTGCTGTGAGCTGTGATGCCACGGCACTCTACGAAGAGTGACATAGTGAGACTCTGTCTAAAAAGAAAGGACAGAAGGAAAGAAATTTATTTGACTTGTGGTTCTGGAGGTTGGGAAGCCAAAGAGCATGGTACCAGTTATCTAGTGATGACCTTCATCCTGCCTCATTCATTGGTGGAAGGTGGACCAGCAAGAGAGGGCAAGCTCCAGATAGCAAGGACTAGCCTTCCTTTAATAAGCCCACTCTAGAAATAACTAAGCCACTGCCCTCATGACCTAATCACTGCTTATTAGATCCCACATCCCAACACTATTGCATTAGGGATTGAGTTTACAACACATGGACTTCAGGGGACACATTTAAACCATAGCAACCACCATTTGTGCATGGTATATATGTTATATATATTCATATATATGTAAAGACAGATGCATATATGTACATATGCATATATATGGAGAGAACATGCATTATTTTATAATGTGAGTATATATGTACAACTATATACCTACTCAAAATAAATAAAATTGAAAAGTTTTAAATAATGCTTTCTCTTCATCTCAGAAGTTTCACTTCTTGGAATTTATCTTCAGTAAATTATCATGGCAAAGATTTAGCTAAAAGGATATTATGTGACTACATTTAATATCATGAGAAAGATAAAACAACCTTATTATTTAACAATAGGGGATTTGTTGAATAGCTTATGGCTGTTTTATACTCTGCCACTGTCTTAAATGACTTTGTAGAAAATGATTCTATGCCCTGTGATCACGATATTATAATTGATAAGAAGTTATGAAACTGTACTGTGTAATCTTATCTTTAAAGTCAACTTAATTATATAAATGTAGATTGATATACAGATTAAGACACAGAGAGAGGGTGGTGCCTGTGGCTCAAGGAGGAGGGGGTGGCAGGTTCAAGCCCGCCCCGGCCACAATTGCAAAAAAGAACAAACAGAAAAAGGGCGGCGCGTGTAGCTCAAAGGAGCAGGGCACTGGCCCCATATGCCGGGGGGGGGCAGTTCGAACCCAGCCCAGGCCAAATTGTAACAAAAAAATAGCCAGGCAATGTGGTGGGCACCTGTAGTCTCAGCTATTCGGGAGGCTGAGGCAAGAGAATCGCCTAAGCCCAGGAGTTGGAGGTTGCTATGAGCTGTGATGCCACAGCACTCTACTGAGGGCTAATAAATGAGACTGTATCAAACAAACAAACAAATCCTCAGGGTGGTGCCTGTGGCTCAGTGGGTAGGGTGCCAGCCCCATATACCAAGGGTGGCAGGTTCAAACCCGGCCCTGGCCAAACTGCAGCAAAAAATAGCTGGGCGTTGTGGCAGGCGCCTGTAGTCCCAGCTATGGCACTCTACCAAAGGCAATAAAGTGAGACTCTGTCTCTACAAAAAAAGAAAAGTTTGTGTTTTTTTTAAAATTTATTATTGGGGATTTGTTGAGGGTATAAGAAACCAGGTTACACTGATTGCATTTGTTAGGTAAAGTCCCTCTTACAATCGTGTAAGTTTGTGGCTTTTGTTTTTGTTTTTGTTTTGTAGAGACAGAGTCTCATTTTATCGCCCTTGGTAGAGTGCCGTGGCGTCACACAGCTCACAGCTACATGGGGCCGGCTCCCTACTCACTGAGCCACCGGCACCGCCCAAGTTTGTGTTTTTTTTAAGGATTCACAGATGATACTATAAATAAACAACTCTAGATAGAGAATTTGAAACTTCGTTTTTATTTTTTATTTATTTATTTTTTGTCTCCTTCAGTAGAGTACTGTAGCATAACAGTTCACAGCAACCTCAAACTCTTAGACTTAAGTGATTCTCTTGCCTCAGCCTCCCAAGTTGCTGGGATTATAGGTGCTTGCCACAATGTCTGGCTATTTTTACAGATGAGGTCTTGCTCTGGCTCAGGCTGGTCTCAAACCTGTGAGCTTAGGCAAACCATTTGCCTCAGCCTCCCAGAGTGCTAGGATTACAGTGAAACTTTGTTTTTAAAGAAGACAGAGTTTTGGCTCGGCGCCTGTGGCTCAACTGGCTAAGGCACCAGGCACGTACACCTGAGCTGGCAGGTTTGAATCCACCCCGGGCCCGCCAAACAACAATGATGGCTGCAACCAAAAAATGGCCCAGCATTGTGGCGGGCGCCTGTAGTCCTAGCTACTTGGGAGGTGGAGGCAGGAGACTCGCTTGAGCCCAGGAATTGGAGGTTGCTGTGAGCTGTGATGCCACAGTACTCTATCCAGGGTGACAGCTTGAGGCTCTGTCTCAAAAAAAAAGAAGACAGAGTTTTTCAGGGACAAAGATTGCCAGACATATATAATTGGTCAGAGAGAGCCACCAGCATTTCCGTCACAACACTGACCCCTTCCCAGCCTGGCTGGCCAGTAACCATGTCCAGAGGGGACATCCTGTTTGTAGACTGTATCCCAGACTACTCCTGATCACAACTGGTAGTCAGGGGAGGCTCCAGAATTTCCACAGGGTGGTCTTGGACCAGTATTCAACTTGCACTTCCAAGCTAGCCCACAGTCTGCCTTTAACCTGTAAGTTAAAAATCACTGAGTGCCCGGCAGCACCCGTAGCTTAGTGGGCAGGGCGCCAGCCACATACACTGGGGTGGCTAAACAACAATGACAACTGCAACAAAAAAAATAGTCGGGCGTTGTAGCAGGTGCCTGTAGTCCCAGCTACTTGGGAAACTGAGGTAAGAGAATTGCTTTAGCCCAAGAGTTTGAGGTTGGGCGGTGCCCGTGGCTCAGTGAGTAGGGTGCTGGGCCCATATACTGGAGGTGGAGGGTTCAAGCCCAACCAAAAACTGCAAAAAAAAAAAAGAGTTTGAGGTTGCTGTGAGCTGTGACTCCATAGCACTCTACCCAGGGCGACATAGTGAGATGCTGTCTCAAAATAAATAAATTAAAAAAAAATCATGAGTGTTATCGACTGAATCGTGTTCCCCCAATTCATGTGTTGAAGTTCTAACCTTCAGTACTTCTGCATGTGGTTATATTTAAAGATATTATGAGGCCAGACATGTGGACCCATATGACTAGTGTCCTTCCAAGAGGAGAACTGAGGACACAGACAGGCACAGGGAAAGGCCACGTGGCCACAGGGACGGGGACGGCTGGCCACCCACAGGCTGCAGGAATCCAGCCTGCTGACACTGTGACCTCAGAAGTCTGACCTCCGGAACTGTGGAGAATAAATTTCTGTTCTTTAAACCACCCAGTCTATGGTACTTCGTTATGGCACCACTAGCAAATTAAAACACTAGGACTCGGCTTGGTGCCTGTAGCACAGTGGTTATAGCACCAGCCACATACACTGAGGCTGGTGAGCTCAAACCTAGTCCGGGCAACTGCAACAAAAAATAGCCGAGCGTTGTGGCAGGCGCCCGTAGTCCCAGCTACTTGGGAGGCTGAGGCAAGAGAATCGCCTCAGCCCACGAGTTGGAGGTTGCTGCGAGCTGTGATGCCACAGCACTCTACCGAGGGCCACATAGTGAGACCTATCTCAAAAAAAAAAAAACTAAGATTCCCAGAGAAACTTTTTTTTTTTTTTTTGTAGCGACAGAATCGCACTTTATCGCCCTCGGTAGAGTGCCGTGGCATCACCCAGCTCACAGCAACCTCCAACTCCTGGGCTTAGGCGATTCTCTTGCCTCAGCCTCCCGAGTAGCTGGGACTACAGGTGCCCGCCACAACGCCCAGCTATTTTTCTTTTTTTTTTTTCAGTTTGGCCGAGTCTGGGTTTGAACCCACCACCTTCGGCATATGGGGCTGGCGCCCTACTCGCTGAGCCACAGGCACCACCCTCAGAGACACTTTTTATGCATGCTTTATACTGTAAGATTGAGAAGATGTCCATTGTCCAGAGCAAGGAATCATACCTTTTGGTAGTGGCTCTGAGGTGAGCTGATGGTAATTATGAGGGTCTTGGATACCTCCAGACCCCAGGGGCCTTCACTGAAGGCTATAGGTCCGGCCTGGCAACAGGCAGAGATCTAGAAGTTAATCCCACCACGCCAGCCAGCTTGCAGCACCTGGTATGGCCCCTGTTCCTTATGTGGAGCTGTAGCCTGTAGCTGGTCCGGAGTCTCTGCCCTGTCTCCACCTGCCTTTGTCTATCTGAACCTCCTCTAGGAGGGCCAGGCCCCCTTCTCTATCCCCAGAGAGGCTCACCCCCTTGCCACCACCTCTATTGCCATCAGACCCTGGAATGTCATTGCTGGACTGGAGGGAATTCACTGACCCGCAAGGCTTGGACTGTCCTCCAAGTCCTAAAGGCCTTGGCTATTCTTACCCTCTAGGCCAAGTGTTTCAATGCATCAAATATATTCAAGTGTACCCACACGCCACATCACATATAATTTATATAAACTATAGGAGCTGAATTACAATTGCCTAGTTACATTTTCTAGGCATTTAATAATTTCCTTCTTATAATACACTTTTTGTATTTTAGAGCTAATGATGATCCCCTCCTTCCATCACTCAGGGGTTTCCATGGGCCTGGGAAACACTGCCTGTGGCCTGGGACACTGTGGGCTGTGGACCCAGCTGGGGGCCATCTCCAGGGGGCCCCTTCTGAGATGGTCCCAGCAAGCACTATTGTGCCTGACCCAGGGAAACCCTCCAAAGCACCCAGTGTCCAGTGGCAGTGGCCCAGTTTCCTTTTGGGGCGGGAGGGCAGGAAGCGTGGCATGCCTCCACGCAGAGCTGGCCTCTTCCTCTTCTCTAAACTTGCTCCTGGGCCAGCTCCCTCACACCTTCTCTCCCATCCAGCAGATGTCCCACTAGGACAGAGAAGCCAAGGGCTGAGAGCGTCATGTGCCATCACAGAATCCAAAGCTTCCTCCCAGTTACAGAGATGAGAAAATGGAGGCCTAGGGAAGCGAGTGCTCGGGAGAACCCGGGAAGCACAATGTCTCCACCCTTCCCTCGGGTTTGTCTTCATCCCAAGTCAATGGTTGCTCAGTTTCTCTTCGCTTTTGCTGTTCCTTTTTTTTGAGACAGAGTCTCACTTTGTCACCCTTGGTAGAGTGCTGTGGTGTCCTCACAGCTCACAGCAACCTCAAGCTCTTGAGCTCAAGTGATCCTCTTGCCTCGGTCTCCCAATTAGCTGGGACTACAGGTGCCCACCACAATACCCAGCTAGTTTTTCTATTTTTAGTAGAGACGGGTCTCATGCATGCTCAGGCTGTCTCAAACTTCTGCCTAGGCCTCCCAGAGTGTCAGGATTATTGGCGCAAGCCATCTCACCCAGCCTGTCTTCTTTTGGCAGCAGCCTGCTCTGGCCTGGGGGAAGGCTGGAGCTTTGCTCCAGGTGCTGAGTATCTAGGTTGCCGGATAAAATATAGGATTCCCAGTTAAATCTGAATAATGTTTTTAGCATGAAGATGTCCCAAATGTTGCTATTTATCTGAACTTAAACTTAACTGGGCACTCTATTCACTAAACCTGGTCACCCTATAAATATCCCATTTTGTTTGGGTCAGGCCCCTCCCCTCTGCAGCTGTGAGTTTTCTTGCCACGTGTGACTCACGCAGCTGTGGACCTCTAGGCAAATGTTTTTGAACTGAACAGCATCATGGTTTGGGGAAATCCCCCCACTATCCCCACAATATGTGTGTTGGCAAAACAGAAACCCTAAAACAACGCTCCAAGAGGAAAATAGAAAAGGCAACAACAGTTTGTAATCCCCTAGGGAGGGCCCTGGCCACGTTACCACTGCCACAGTGGCCGTAACTAGACTGCTGGCTCTGCCTCTTGGTTAGCACAGCTGGCTTTAAGAATCTGGAGATATCAGGGGGCGGTGCCTATGGCTCAAAGGAGGAAGGTGCCAGCCCCGTATACCGGAGGTGGTGGGTTCAAACCGGGCCCCGGCCCAAAACTGCCCCCCTAAAAAAAGAATCTAGAGATATTGGAGATTGGACCTTCCCGCCAACTCCAGTAAGGGTCTGATTGTCTTTCTTCCCCACCTTTCTGAGAAGAGACTTCCTGGGAAAGATGGGCTCATTGGCTATGTGAGCTGGGCGGGTTGCTTGACTTCAGGGCTTACGATTGTATCTCCATCATGGGTTCATCCTGGGGATTAAAGGAGGAAGTGAATGCAGAACGCTTGCCACAGTACCTGGCACACAGTAAGCACTTACAATCAATGGTGGTTATTGTTATGAGAATATAAGGACATTTATTTCACCACCAAGGCAGTGGTTCTTAGGAAGGTATGCTTGGAGTTCTCTGGGCCCCCATGGTTTGTAGTCCTTAAGTAGCTTTGGACAACAACAATATGGGCATATCCCGGACCAGAATCTGCATTAACCCAGTGCCCTTTGTTAGTTCTTCGTTTGGGTTATGTTGTTAGTCATTCAGCAGAGCCCTAAGGAAGCAGGACTCGGAAGACCTAGGCCTTGAGGGTTGAGGAAGCAGGGTTTCTACCTGGGATGACCCTGAGGGAGCAGGCCCACATTTCCTACAAGCATTACTCCATGTGTGAGAGAGGGAGTGTGTGTATTGATAGGCTGAGGAGGGGATTCAAACAGTGTGTCCCCCCTGGAGGAGGGAGAACGGAGGGAGTTGTGGGAAGAGGCCTGTAGAACACATGTTCATTTCCTTTTCTGGAATGTCCCCTTTGGACCCAAATAAATGAGCTCTGGTTGGAAATGAGGGGAGGAAAGCCCCAAAGTCAAACCTCTCTTCCTTTAACCCTTGGCTCTGCCAAGGGCCCCGGGGTTGGGACACCCCACCTTCTTAGAAAGAAACCGAAAGCCCTTAGGAGAAGCTCCACCACTTCCCTTTCCTCAGTAAGAGGAACTTGGAGTTGCCCTGACAGGAAAGTCTTGGTGGGGTTTCTCGGAAGCGGCCACCGCTGCACTGCTGAGGAAAACCGCAGGCAGGGCACCAGGCTGGGGGCCAGGGTGGGGGAGGACCAGCCATTGACAAAGTCACAACCTTTATCTCAGCCCATGGGCAGAACTGAGGAGTTGCCAATATTTTCGGCACCCCCTGCCAACTTCTATTTGAGGGCTCTTTCTACTGCTCCACGTCCCCCTCAGCTGCCCCGGGTTCCCTCCCCACTACCACCAGTCCTCTAACCAGAGCGTCCTGTGTCAGCGTTCCAGATTCCCCACTATACCCGCCACTCGTCAAAGCTCACCCGTCCGGGTCCCATCCCTCAGAGCGGCACTAACTCTCTTGTGGGGGACTTGGAGCTGCCTGGTACACACACCCTGGGCTTCCTCAGATGGCCTAGTGAGTTGGAAACGTCTTCTGCTGGACACGTGAGGATGCTTGACTTAACGGTGACATGCTATCTGCTTCTGTCACCTCTAGACTGAAAACAAGCTTCTCTCTGGGGTTGGAGGTGCCTCTCCCCAACTCAGGCAAGAGCAGCTGCTATAGCAAGGGAGACAGCGCACAGGGACTGATCATGGACAGGCCCAGACCCCGAAGAGGGCTGAGAGACTCCCGTATCCCAAGCTTTAGTACAAAGGTGTCAGGATGGTGTGATAGCAGAACCAGGCCTCCACCTGTGGGGACAGTCCATGCACTGCCTGTACAAAAGCCCTTTTGCCAGGAGTCCCAGCTCTCCCTCCCAGTTCTTCCTCTTGGCATTGCTCTGCTGAGCCCCTGCCTCCTATGCCCAGCCCTCTCGCGCTCACTCTCAAGACCAAGCCAGGGCATGGATCTGTAGGAAGGGCATGTGTCTCTAGGAGGGGCACGGGTCTCTAGGAGGGGCATGGGTCTCCAGGGAGGGCATGGGTCTCTAGGAGGGTCACGGGGTCTCTAGGGAGGGCACGGGTCTCCAGGAGGGGCATGGGTCTCTAGGGAGGGACATGGGTCTCCAGGAGGGGCACAGGTCTCTAGGGAGGGCACGGGTCTCTAGGAGGGGCATGGGTCTCTAGGAAGGGCATGGGTCTCTAGGGAGGGCATGGGTCTCTACTCTAGGAGGGCATGGGTCTCTAGGGAGGGCATGGGTCTCTAGGAGGGTCACGGGTCTCTAGGAAGGGCACGGGTCTCTACTCTAGGAGGGACACAGGTCTCTAGGAGGGGCACGGGTCTCTAGGGCGGGCACGGGTCTGTAGGAGGGCACGGGTCTCTAGAGAGGGCACGGGTCTCTAGGAGGGGCATGGGTCTCTAGGAGGGGCACAGGTCTCTAGGGAGGGCATGGGTCTCTAGGAGGGTCACAGGTCTCTAGGGAGGGAATGGGTCTCTAGGAGGGTCACGGGTCCCTAGGGAGGGCATGGGTCTGTAGGAGGGGCACAGGTCTCTAGGGAGGGCGTGGGTCTCTACTCTAGGAGGGGCATGGGTCTCTAGGAGGGGCACGGGTCTCTAGGGAGGGCACGGGTCTCTAGGAGGGGCATGGGTCTCTAGAGAGGGCATGGGTCTCTAGGAGGGGCATGGGTCTCTGGGGAAGGCTCCCTGCTCCAACCCCCACTCCAGATGGGGAGGGACTGCCTCCATGACCTCACTGAGTACATCCCTCCCAGAGCCCTTGTGATTGACCACCACCCAGCCTGTAGGCTCTAAGGTGACGGTGACAGTGATAGTGGACTTGACACATCTCAATGAACATTTGATGAGGGATAAATAAATGAGTGAATTCAGTGCCATCTATCAGGCCTGTGGCTGAGAGCCCCACGTTCCCACAGTCCCAGACATCCACGTGTGGACATGTACACTCGTGTCAGTAGGAGACAAGGGCATGCCTGCCAAGATGTGCCCGAGATGTGTGTCTCCGGGCCCTGCGTTTGTCCCCCAGCAGTACCAATGATGTCCTTTGACCAGCAGGTGGCAATGTGCCCCTCCTCTGCAGGTCCGTCCACCCAAGCCACCACTGGCTGTCAAGACCTAAAGGGCCTCGGACCGCGTTTGGAGCTCACCTCTCTCCTCCCACCAGGGTCAGCACTGCTTGGGCCTCCTGGGGAGTCAGTCCGGTCTTCTGACCAAACAGCTAAAACTCCAGTCTAACTCATGTTAGTGGCAGTGTGTGAGCAGGGCCTAGCTGGACCCAATAAGAGAGCTGAAGACCAGGCAGCTGCGGAGCGCAGAGTTAAAAAAGCATGCACTCACAGTGCCAACTGCCTCCAGCTGGCTGTGTGACCTGGGGCAAGTCCCTTAACCTCTCTCTGAGCTCATGTCTTTGTCTAAGGGGAAATCATGGCAATCTGTAAAATGAAATCACCAGAAAACAAGGACCACACTGGGGCCCTATCATAAGGCAGGGTTCTCAGAGTTTAGCCCTGGAGGGCTTTTTAAAACACAGTTGCTGGGCCCCCCGCAGCCCCCACAGTAGAGGATTCAGGAAGAGGGGTGAGGCCTGTGGATCTTCATTTCTTTTTCTTTTTCTTTTTTTTTTTTTTGGTAGAGACAGAGTCTCACTTTATCGCCCTCAGTAGAATGCTGTAGCATCACAGCTCACAGCAACCTCCAACTCCTGGGCTTAGGCGATTCTCTTGTCTCAGCCTCCCGAGTAGCTGGGACTACAGGCGCCCGCCACAATGCCCGGCTATTTTTCTGTTTTGCAGTTCGGCCGAGGCCGGGTTTGAACCCTCTACCTTCGGTATATGGGGCTGGCGCCCTTTTCGATGAACCACAGGTGCCACCCTGGCTCTGCATTTCTAACAAGTTCCTAGGTGGTTGCTGCCATCTGGGGAGCACATTCACCTGTGTGGAGAGCAAACTCATGGAGAACCACTGTATAGGCAGTCCCCAGGTTCTGTAGGTTTGTTCTTAAGTTGAATCCATGTGTAAGTTGGAATGGGTGCATTTGCCTGTTACCTGTAATAGCTTCCATGTATAAGTGTGAGTTATATGTAAATTGGAGATTTATAACTTGTGGACTGTCTGTATACAGGGTGCTCATTGGCACTCAGGGAGACACACAGGTTATACGCAAGACACAAAGCAGCAGGCCGTGTAAGGATACAGTTGCGGCAGGCAGAGGTCATGAAGAGCAAACTCCAAGGGCTGCAGGGGGCCCAAGGAGGGGAAACACACCCCTCAGGAGTAGGGGAAGGAGGAGGCCCTGGACTTAGCTCTTCCCGGCAGCTGTGAGCACAGCTAGCTGTCTGCTGCGCCTGTAGGCCCTTCCAGGAGGAGGTGGCCCCAGGGCCCAGCTGGCTGAGCACCTGGCCTGCCTGGCTCTGTAAGGTACAGTCTTTCCCTGGAAGGGTTGGGTTGGTTGGTTCTCCACTCCTGTCTTGGCATCCACATTGCCTCACCTTCTGGGAACTCACATTTCCTTTCTTCTTTTTTAAATCCTGGTTTTTAATCAGATTATCATAAAGATAATGCATGTTCACCTTAGAACATTAATACAATGCAGAAAAGTGTAGAGATGAAAAATGAAAACAGTAATCCAAAAATCTAGTCTCTTAAGACATAATCACTATTAGTCTATTTCTCTATTTTTTTTTTCCCTCCCTCCCTTCCTTCCTTCCTTCCTTCCTTTCTTTCTTTCTTTTTTTTGAGACACAGCCTCAAGCTGTCACCCTGGATAAAGTGCTGTGGCATCACAGCTCACAGCAAGCTCCAATTCCTGGGCTCAAGCAAGTCTCTTGCCTCCGCCTCCCACTCCCAAGTAGCTGGGACTACAGGTGCCTGCCACAACGCCCGGCCATTTTTTGGTTGCAGCCGTCATTGTTGTTTGGCGGGCCCGGGCTGGATTAGAACCCGCCAGCTCAGGTGTATGTGGCTGGTGCCTTAACCCATTGTGCCACAGGCACTGAGCCTTTTTTTTTTTTTTTTAATGCAAGTTCTCCTTCTCACCCAGGCTGGTATGCAGTGCTATCATCATAGTTCTGTGCAACCTCAAACTTCTGACCTCAGACAATCCTCCAGCCTTAGCCTCCCAAGTAGCTGGGACTACAGGTGCTTGCCATCACTACCACTGAGCTGTTTCTTTTTCTTGTCTATGGGTCTGCTTCATGCATAACATTGTATCCACTTGACACCCAAGCATAAGCTTCATCCTTTGACATTAAACTCTTTGGAAATGTGGATCTAAGAGCAGCACAATAATCTGGTACCAGGCACAAGGATACATCTCCTTGGTATAAACACTTCCCTGCTGTTGGACATGTAGGCTATTTGCTTATTTATTTATTAGCTGTTCTAAATAGTCCCCCTGTGAGGGCTTGATGCACTGAGCACTGCCTGCATGTCAGATGGCTCCCTGGGGGGACTTCCTGAAAGGGACACTCTGGGTCAGAGGGCATGGAAATTTTTAAGGCTCTGGATACATAAGGACAAACTGCTTTCCAAAAAGATTGTACCTCCTGTGGTCCCAGCTACTCGGGAGGCTGAGGCAAGAGAATCGCCTAAGCCCAGGAGTTGGAGGTTGCTGTGAGCTGTGACAATACAGCACTCTACCAAGGGTGACAAAGTGAGACTCTGTCTCTAAAAAAAAAAAAAAGATACACAAAAGTTGTACCAGTAGTTGATAGCAGCCTGCATGGCCCAAATCATAGCAAACCCTGCTTAGTTCAATTCATGACATCTGAGATTAAACAAGGAGGCCTGAGCAGCCCTGGAAAAGGAAGGACGGAGCACTGTCCAACTCCATGGCAGTCAACACTAGGCAGTGCCGCCCTCCAGGCCATGCTCCTGTGTGACCTTGGGCAAGTCCCAAGGTCAGAGGATATAGCACCTCATGCCAGTCATGGCCTGGGCAGAACTGCCCTCAGGATTGCTCTTGGTCCCTTACTTTCTCTCACATCCCACATCCAGTCTGTCTGCAAGTGCTGTTGGGGCCATGTTCAAAACAGGTCCCCACTGGGACCCCTGCTCCCCGCACTCTGCCACCACCACCCTGGCCACCTCTCATCTCGAGAGCTCAGTACCCATCTTTTTCTCTCTGCCTGCCCCTACCCTTGGCCTGCTTAAAGCTTGTTCTCCGGAGAGATTTTTTTAAAGCCTAGGACAGATCAGATCAATCCTTAGCTCAAAATCCTCTGATGGCTCCCACTTTGCTCAGAGTAAAAGCAAAAACCTCACTAAGACCTGGAAGGCCCTAGGATCCGTGCCTTCCCCACTCCTGTCAGCTCTCTGACCTCACCTCCTGCCACTCCCCTCACCCACTCAGCTCCCTGGTGCTCCCTAGAACACCTCCGAGTACATTCCTGCCTCAGGGCCTTTGCACTTGCTGATCCCCCTGCCTGGCATATTTCCTCAGATGTCTACAGGGCTCCTCTGCTCAAATGTCATCTCAGAAACAACCACAAGCAAATATGACCCATTTTGGAAAAGCCCACCCAACCTACCCCGCCTAAAATAGCTCCAATGGCTGCTCTTCACCCCCTTTCCTGTGTCATGTTCCTTCAGAGCTGCTCGTTTGCGGGTCACTGTGTGCCCTCCCCACTAGAAGGACAATCCTCAAAGGGTCATGAGTTATGTTCATGGTGGGATCCCTGGCACCGGATGTCGGCCCAGCTCACAGTAGGCGCTGAGGGAAGATCTACTTACTGGATGCCTGAATGAAAGATTTCACTGTCTGGGTGTGTGTGGTCTCCCCTCTGGGCTATTTGACTGTCCCAGGTGCTGCCTTGTAGTGCTTGGCACATAGTGAGTACCCAGGTAGTGGATGAACGCACGAAGCGAGAAGGAACTCCAGGCAGGGCACGAGAGTCCCCTGCGTGGCGGTCAGGAAACTGGAACTCCAGACAAATCTTTGCCACTCACAGTCACTGAGCGCAGGGCAAATCACTTTATCTCTTTGAATCTTGGTTTTATCATCCATAAAATGGGTGCAATGATACCTGTGCTGCCAGCATCACAGGGCTGTGGTGAGGAATGAATGACAAATGCAGGTCAGCAAGGCACAAAGACAGCCCTGTGCAACTGCAGCTCCTCCCCGAGCTCTGCCAGACCAACCGCTCCTTTCTCTGAGCCCTGGTGTGTGTATGTGTGCCCTGCTAACGTTTTCATGCAAGTAATATCTACCCAACTCCCCCCCAGGACCGTGCACCCCTTGAAATGAGGCTGTGCCTCACCATCTCTGTGTCCATCCAGTGGACACTGCCCGGCCATTAGGAGTGCTCCTTGAACATCTGATGAGTGACCAACACATACAGTCACTGAAAGTCACCCAAATATTTTTTTTTTTTTGAGACAGAGCCTCAAGCTGTCACCCTGGATAGAGTGCTATGGCATCGCAGCTCACAGCAACCTCCAATGCCTGGGCTCAAGCGAGTCTCATGCCTCTGCCTCCCAAGTAGCTGGGACCACAGGCGCCCCCCACAACTCCCGGCCTTTTTTTTTTTTTTTTTGGGTTGCAGCCATCATTGTTCTTTGGCGGGTCCGGGCTGGATTAGAACCCACCAGCTCAGGTGCTCAGGTGTACCTGGCTGGTGCCTTAGCCCATTGAGCCACAGGCGCCAAGCCAAGCCACCCAAGTATTAATGTGATGTGAATAACTGGAGGGTTTTTTTTGTTTGTTTTGAGACAGAGTCTCACTCTATCTCCTGGGTAGAGTGCTATGGTGTCATAGCTCACACTCACCTCACATCTTGGGCTTGAGGAATCCTCTTGCCTCAGCCTCCCAAGTAGCTGAGACTAAGGTGTGCACCACTACGCCTTGCTAGTTTTTCTATTTTTAGTAGAGATAGGGTCTTTCTCTTGCTTGTTGGGTCTCAAACTCCTGACTCAAGTGATCCTCCCACCTTGGCCTCCCAGAGGGCTAGGATTACAGGCATGAGCCACCGTGTCTGGCCCTGCAGATGACTTTAGACCTGGACAGAGGGAGGCAACCCAGCAAGGGGCCATTTGGGTTCTGGGGCGTGAGGGCCTGGTGGGGCCTCCAGTGCCCACCTGAGAGGAGGGCAGGGAGTACTGCTGGACTGGCTGAGTGCATTGCAGGACAAGGTCTGGACAGCTTCCTCCCCAGACATCAGCCACATTGGCCACAGCTTCTGAGCTGCACGGGGGAGGCCTGGCTACCCACCTGCATTCCTCTGCGTACCCGTGACCTCATCCCAGCCCTGCGGCCACCCACAGGGCAGGAGGCTTTGCCCCACTCTGCAGATGAGGCAATGATGCCCTGCCTTGATGGTCATCTGACCTGGGCTGGGTCAGGCCCCCTGGTGGCCCCAGGTTCCAACAGGGCAGGCCACAGAGGCTACCCCACATTGTCCACGTGGGCCGACTAAGCCTCACGGATCCTGTCCTTACACTTAAACTCTGGTTGACTGTCCCTCTCATGAAATGGGCTGCTGCAGGGGATCCTAGGCTTTGCTTGGTCCAGCCATCTCCCTTTGTAGTCTGAGCTGCCCAAACGGGGCAGCTGACAAACCCAATAGGCTCTGCCCGGGAGGGGCATGGGACCGAGTGAGCGAAACTCCTTTTAGGAAGGAAATCTGGGAGCCAAGATTGAGAAACCAGCGTCTTGCCAAGGCCTGGGGGGTGGGGGAGCCCAGGTAAGCCGACTCAGGCTTCAGGAATGGGTGGGGTCTCGAGGGGAGGCGGGCACTTCCTCCGCCCCAGCCCAAGGTCCTGTTCAATCCTTATTGAGGAGTTTCCAGGCGACAGGCAGTGACCTGTCGGCCGCCTGTGTGGGAAGCCGCTTGGCGTGGCCCTCACCATCTCATTAGTGGTGATTCACCCAGGGCTCACCTGGCTGTCAGGGTCCTGTCCCACTGCCTGCTGGAACCAGCTTGGCCGGCACCCTCAAAGGTGCAGAGACCTCCTTCCTCCAGCTCTCTGTCCTTGGTGATGCCCAGGGCAGAGCCTACCAGGCATATAGTCAGTACTCAAAAGTCATCTGTTCAAACGAGTAACTATTGAGCACCTACTGTATGCCTGGCTCTGTGCTAGATGCTGGGGATACAGAGTAAATCAGGCAGACCCAAATGCCTGCCCTCCTGGAATCCACATTCTTGTGGGTAAAGTCAGACAGTAAACAAAAAAATAAGTGAATCATGTAAGTTCTTGAAGATGTTGAGTGGTGTGGAGAAAAATAAGGCCGGGGGCGGCTCCTGTGGCTCGGTGAGTGGGATGCCTCATGTACCAAGGGTGGAGGGTTTGAGCCCAGCCCAGGCCAAACTGCAACAACAACAACAAAATAGCCGGGCATTGTGGCGGGTGCCTGTAGTCCCAGCTACTCAGGAGACTGAGGCAAGAGAATCGTCTAAGCCCAAGAGCTGGAGGTTGCTGTGAACTGTAATACTATGGCACTCTACTGAGGGTGACAAAGTGAGACTCTGTCTCTAACAAAAAAAAGAAAGAAAGAAAAATAAAGCCATGCAGGGTGTAAGATGGAGGTTATGCTTTTATTTTATTTTATTTTATTTTATTTTTATATTTTTTGAGATGGAGTCTCACTTTTGTCACCCTCAGTATCACAGCTTAAAGTAACCTCAAACTCCTGGACTCAAGTGATCCTCTTGTCTCAGCCTCCCAAGTAGCTGGGGCTACAGGCACCTGCCACAACGCCCAGATATTTTTTTTTTTTTTAAGAGATGGAGTCTCTCTTTAGCTCAGGCTGGTCTTGAACTCCTGAGCTTAGGCAATCTACCTGCCTCAGCCTCCCAAGTGCTGAGATTACAGGCATGAGCCACTGTGGCCAGCTATTTATTTATTTATGTGTTTATTTCTGGAGGCAGGGTCTCATTCTATCTGTCACCCATGCTGGAGTGCAGTGGTATGATCATAGCTCACTGCAGCTTCAAACTCCTACGCTCAAGTGATCTTCCTACCTCAGCCTCCTGAGAAGGGACAATAGGTGCATACCACCAAGCCTGGCTAATTTTTAAATTTAAATTTGTTTGTAGCAAGAGGGTCTCATTGTTACCCAAGCTAGTCTTAAACCCCTGGCCACATGTGATCTCTCCACCTCAGCCTCCCAAAGTATTAAGGGAGCCATCATGCCTACCCTATTTATTCATTTATTTATTTGGAGACAGAGTCTCACTCTGTTGCCCAGGCTGGTGTGGGTGGCACAATTATAGCTCACCCAGCACTGCAATTCCTGGGTTCAAGTGACTGCTCTGCATCAGCCTCCTTAGTAGCTAGGACTACAGCGATGAGCCACTGATTTTATTTTATTTTATTTTATTTTATTTTTTTGAGACAGAGCCTCAAGCTGTCACCCTGGATAGAGTGCCATGGCATTACAGCTCACAGCAACCTCCAATTCCTGGGCTCAAGGGAGTCTCTTGCCTCCGCCTCCCAAGTAGCTGGGACCACAGGTGCCTGCCACAACACCTGGCCATTTTTTGGTTGCAGCCATCATTGTTGTTTGGCGGGCCCAGGCTGGATTCGAACCCGCCAGCTCAGGTGTACGTGCCTGGCGCCTTAGCCCGTTGAGCTACGGGCGCCGAGCCGAGCCACTGATTTTAAATAGTGTGTTCAGGGTGGGACTCTCTGAGAAGATGATATTCAAGCAAAATCTGAAAAGATGACGATGAGGAAGGGAGTTGGCAGATATGGGAGAAAAAAACTGTGTGCTAGGGAAGAGCAAGTGCAAAGGACCTGGGGTTTAAGGACAGCACGGAGACCAGTGTAGCTAAAGCAAGTAGGCAAAGGGGAGAATAGAGAGAGAGGGTCAGACAGGCGGGGGTCAGAACTGTGTGGGGCCTTAGAGGCCTTTGTAAGAACTTTGGCCTTTACTCAGTTGAATTGTTAAAATGCTCAAAAATCTGGCTGGGCACCTGAGGCTCAACGGGCTAAGGCGCCAGCCACATACAACTGAGCTGGCGGGTTCGAATCCAGCCTGGGCCTGCCAAACAACAATGACGGCTGCAACCAAAAAATGGCCGGGCTTTGTAGCAGGCGCCTGTAGTCCCAGCTACTTGGGAGGCAGAGGCAGGAGACTCGCTTGAGCCCAGGAATTGGAGGTTGCTGTGAGCTGTGATGCCACAGCACTCTATCCAGGGTGGGAGCTCGAGGCTCTGTCTCAAAAAAATAGAAGAATTAGCTAGGCATTGTGGTGGGTCCTGTAGTCCCAGCAACTTGGGAGGCTGAGGCAAGAGGGTCCCTTGAACCCAAAAGTTTGAGGTTGTTGTGAGCTACAATGATGATACCGCACTCTATCTGGGGCAACAGAGTGAGGAAAAAAAAGAAAACTAGGACAAGGGCGGTGCCTTGCGGCTCAAAGGAGTAAGACACCAGCCCCATATGCTGGAGGTGGCGAGTTCAAACCCAGCCCCAGCCAAATACTGCAAAAAAAAAAGAAAGAAAAGAAAAGTAGGACAAATGCATGTAAAACTCTGTACCTGTAATGATATTCATTGCACCAGGATTTATAATAGGAAAAAAAGCAAGAACATCAGAGAGTACAGTATGTGGTACATATCTTCCTTAAAGGCCTAAACAACAATTAACAATCACAGCTAGCC